>JANIJG010024731.1:4483-19880 GCA_024611175.1 Megaceryle torquata
GAAGAAAAAGAATTTTTCCTTAAAAAATTTTTTAAATATTCAAAGTTTCCAGGCAATGAAATAATGGAAAATGTTAATTTAAAAATTAAAGCAAAAAAGATATTTCGGAGGAAAAAAAAAAAAAAAAAAAAAAAGAGTAAATAAAAATAGTAAAGACAAAGCACAATTTAACTGCATCTATGTACAGCATGTGCACTGAGGAAACAGTGGAAGTGAAAGGAAGGATATATGTGAGGTTTTCATGAATTTCAAACAGGTGAATTTACAAAATGTGTAGGAAGGAAAAAAGCACATGCATGTTTTTAAAGTCCACTTTTTCAACCTAAGAAAGAATAGTGGGGGGAAAGTATGTGCTTTCAAATAATATTTATGTTATTCACTTCACACATAAAGGAATAACCTTTACACCTATGTCACAGAGGAATTGCAGTCATCTATATGCTAATTTGGATTTTAAAAAGAAAAGCAATGAAAGAAATTTATAAAGAAGAAAATAAAGAGGCACACTGAAGTGTGCTTCTCCAAATAAGGGACTAAAAATCATGTTGAAATAACAGCAACAACAATAACAATAATATTATAATAAAAATTTCAAAGTTTATGTTCATGCATCAGGGTTGAGCTTTGAAAAAACAAAAAATACCTTCATCTTCACCACGTTCATTACTGGTTATATCATCTGCGCTTTTCTTTGTGTTGGCTCCTGGGATCATAATGAGGAGGAGAATAAAGGGAAAAAAGAGAATTCAAAAACAGCAGGTTCTCAAAAATAATAATAAAAAAACACTAGTATAAAAAAAAATGTAACAAAAATGTCAAAATCTGTTACATTTGAAATTGAAAAACAAAAAAGATGCAAACTTCACATAAACATAAAATATCAAGAACAAATTGAAAATATTTTTAAAAATGTGTAATATTCTGTGACAATGCAACTACTTCAGTTAAAAGTGATTTCTTCAAAAACAAAATTAATGTGTGCTATTAAAAAAAGAATATAAACAAAAAAAAGTATATTAAAAAATTACCAAATTATGATTTCTACATAAGAAAAGCAATTTATTTCATTTTGTTCTGTAACCTTGAATAAATAATGCCTTCAGTCACTATCTTCAGTAACAACATTTTAGTAATCCTCATTAGGATTTATTATGAATTAGACACAACCTGAATTTTAGATCGAACCAATGCAAATAAAATTATCATTGAGTCTTATACAACTTGAATGGACCAAGAAAAAACATAAAGACCTCCTTAAAATTTAGTCGTGCTTTCCATATGAGAAAAAAAGATATTTAAAACAACAGACTGTAAGATGAAAGAAAGTTGAGTTAATTGCAGACATGAAATTCATTCAAAAGCAGCCTTGGTTCATAATACACCATATTTCATGCTCTTCAGAAAATCCTAGAAGTTAACTGAAAACTGTTACTTACCATGATAGAGAACTTGCAATCATTTGTTAGAAAACTTAGTAAATTATACATTTTATTTTGTATTCAACATGATTTCTGAAAATGCTTTTGAGGTGTATGCATGCACACACACAGAGACACACAGAGACACACACACGTACAGACACACATCCATACATGTGTCAGCCTGTGCTTATGGGAGCAAGAGAAAATAAACATAGTTTTCCCTATACCTCTCTTTGGATGATAATTCTGTTTTCCTAATTAAAAACCAACCAACCAACCAACCAACCAAACAAACAAACCCCAAAGACAACACACTAAAAAAAACCTAAACCAAAAGTAAAGACACCAAGCTATCTTTCCTCATAATGTTTCATTATACTGTACTTGCTCCTGTAGCAAGTAGCCCTCTGTAATGTAAAAAGTTACTTGATAAAGAGCGAAAGGTAAACAGAAAACTCACTTTCTAATTTAGTTTAGAAATAAACAAATAAAATTCATGGATTGATTGATTAATAAATTATAAGTATTATTAAATAAATATTATTAATTCAATATGATTATTTAAAATTTCAATTTATTAATAAATAATTAAATTGATTACATCCTTGAGTTCTCAAACTGGATTTCTGTGTTCCGACCAAATTCGATTTCATTCATACTGTGGATACCAGCCACAGAATCACAGAATCATAGAATCACGTAGGTTGGAAAAGACCTTTAAGAACATTGAGTCCAACTGTAAACATTAACACTGTCACGTCCACCACCATGTCTCTAAGTGAAACATCTATACATCTTTTAAATGCCTCCATGGTTGGTGACTCCACCACTTCCCTGGGCAGCTTGTTCTGATCTTTTAAAAATTTTGGTGAAGAATTTTTTCCTAATATCCAATCTAAACCTTCCCTGGCACAACTTGAGGCCATTTCTTCTTGTCCTGTTTGATTGTTAATTGGGAGAACAGACCGACCCCCACCTGGCTACAACTCCATTCAGGAAGTTGTAGAGAACATCTCCCCTGAACCTCTTTGCCAGGCGAAACAACCCAAGTTCCCTCAGACACTCCTCATAAGACTTGTGCTCTAGACCCTTCACCAGCTTTGTTGCCCTTCTTTGGATATTCTCCAGCACATGCATGTCCTTCTTGTAGTGCGATGTCCAAAACTGAACACAGTATTCACAGTTCAGCTTCACCAGTGCTGAGTACAGGGGGGATGATCACTTCCCTAGTCCCGCTCAACACATAATTTCTGATACAAGCCATGTAGGTAATAATGTTTGTACAGAACTTTTTGAGAAGTGTTGTTGCTGCTATTTTTTTAGTAGCCACAAAATCAATTAAGATACTCAGGAGAATTGTTTAGAAAAAAAAAAAAATCTTGATCTTTTGAAAATATAGGCTTCCAGAAACATGTTATTTTACACAGAGAAGAAAAAATGGAATCTTCCAACCATATTGTCTGGTTTTTTTGTAAAAGATACTGATTTATTCATCTTGAAACTTCTTTAAGAAGATGGTATTCCCTGTTGCAATAAAAAAAAACCCAAAAAACCAAAAAAACCAAATCAACCAAAACCAAACCAACTAAACAAAAAAACTTGCTATCTCTCTAAGGTTATCTTAAGGTTGCACTTCAACTCATTAATCTAGGAGACAGAATGGGAATGGACTCAGAATCTCCCCTCACTCAGGAAAATTCCCTGCTTGCACTGACTGCTTGTTGCACAGAACAGCTCTTCCCTCTGCTTTGGGGCTTCTTCTATAGGTATTCAGGGTTGATATATTTTTCTTTCCCATATATATAAAAATCACAGGACCACTAATTATAGCCTTGGATTACCATACAACAAGTGCACACTAACACTACATTATAGGATTGGTCCTTCTGCAGTTTAAGAAGTGTTTGATCATTCATCCCACATGAAATGTAAATGCTAAATCTTAGCAACAATCCCAGATCCAGGAGCAGGGAGGAGAGCAGGGATGATCTCCTGCATTAAAGAGTGAAAAACGATGTGACTTTGTAATGTATATATTAAATGCCAGGTGACCTCTTGTCATTTGTCCTACAATTCTATTCATTGCTAGGTGAAAAAGGCATAGTGTCATTCTTACTGAACTGTGTCAGACTCCTCTTATAAAGGATTTTTGCTTGACAGAAAATGTTTCTGTTTTGTTGAGGTTGGTTTTTTTGTTGTTGTTGTTTGTTTTTGTTTGTTTTTTTGGTTTGGTTTGTTGGTTGGTTGTTTTGTATGTTTGTTTTTTGGTTGTGGAGGGTTTTTTTACGATACAGTGTGATAGTACAGCTATAGAATAACATAGGTGTAGATGAGCCAAGTTCCAAACTTGTGCCAGTCAATGTAGAAGTTTTTCATTATGAAACACTGCCCCATGTGCTAATAAAAATACTTGATTTAATTTACTTATGGATGTAACGTCACCTTGTATTGCTAGATTCATTCCTGATGCCATGTATGCATGTATCACAAATTAAGTCTCCCCAGCTGTAAGCACATCCTCTGGGTTGCATTTCCTTTCATAATGAATAAAAATCTCATTCAGAAACAGATTTTCTGGGGTTGCAAGGCTTCCCAGATGTATTCACAATTCATGCTACATTTTCCTCCATTCAGATAATATGTAATGTATATACATAATGTAGCCAGGTCCCACACCTGCAGTTTCCCGAAGCTTGCATTTTAGGTATCCATTCTGAAGCTTCTAATGGAAGGAAAAAAACATTAACTACTGTTTAAGCTGATGCCATTTCTTTGCATTTTATATGTAATTGTTCCATCTGTCACACAGTATACCTTTTGACCCCATGTAATTTTGGAAGTGATCATTTTTCACAAATCACACAGCATATTATTAGTTGTATGACCTCCCAGTTTCATATAGAGCAAGCTCAACCTTCTGGCAACTTCCAGTTCAAGACAGATTAACACAGGATGTAATAGCCATTCTCTCAGTGATGCCTTGCTATAGAGCCATTTCAACAGATCTAAAGCTCTTGGTTTCCCATCCCATGAGAGCTCTGATAGATGTACAATCATCTCAAGTCCACAGTTCATTACAGTCTCAAGGAAGCATTAGGAAAGCGGAACTGTACTTTCATTTCTGCATTTATCCCAAGACTGATGGGTTAGTTTTCCTTTGAGTCTCACTTAGTGCACAAGCCTCAAGTCATTTCATGTCCAAAAAGAGTCTATCAGTGGGGGAGTTTGGCTGTCATAACACTGTCTCTGGCTCACAGCTATGACCCAAAGCTCTCCAAGATATCTTTACAGATGCACCAAGAAGTTGTTTGGCAACTGAAGAAAGATCAAAAGAGGTATTTGGCATTTCATAAAGCAATTATTGAGAATTACAGTTTGTCAAAGTGTCACAGAAGGTGACTGCAGACCACCTACATTAGGAGACACTACAAAGAAAGGCAATATATCTATCTATATTGCTGTGTTTTTAGAATCCCATTGATAGGAATTGGAGAAAGAGAAACATGAATGCTGTCTAGAGTTAAATAACCATTATTTCTTAATTATTTATTGAATACTGGCAACATGTGTGTGTATACTTATATGCAAGTATATACACATGTACATACACAAAAATGCTCTATATACTGTATAGTCTTTCCAAAAGAACACAAGTTTATTTGCTGGTGATCTCTTCCCATAATGGTGTTAAAATTAAATTATAACTTATCAACAGTGTGCATAACCCCAGCAAACAGCCACATTCACTGATTTCAAAGAAGTCCTCAGCCACAAATTAGATGCCTTACACCTCTCTCCCAAGCATTATTGAAGATGTAGGTTCCTACTGTTCTAAGTAGCTTTTAATGGGGAAGCCAATGTAAGCTCAGAATTTTACTTCAATTTGCCTGAATTAGATTTGTTTGGTCTTGGTTTAATTCCTATATTATCATTGAATAGCATAAGACACATGATTATAGTGGTCATTATTCTAATATCATTAACAACAATAAAAGACTTTGAGTTGCAACTGCTATCTGTATACAGCAGTAACATTTAAATAAGGAACATGCAACATAATTGAATTTGTGTTGCTAATGACTCCAGCTGCAACAAACGCACAGAAAAAATCAGTAGAATTCCAGAGCACAGCAAATGTGTAGCTGCTGCTATATAGTCAGGAAATGATTCTTTTCAAGAAAAGACAACTAAATGACAATTTTGTTTCATATTAGAAATTGGACAGGCTGTAAGAAAATGCAGCAAAAATTCCTACATAGTTTTGTGTTCCATGCATTAATGAGGATTAAACCAAAAGGAAAAGGCTATTTCATAGGCTTCTTTCAAACAGTTTTAGAGAATCAATGAGAAAATCTACATAGACCCTTCTCCCAAAAAAGAAAACTCTAGGGCTGAAAAAGGTGTTGCTTTAAAAATATGAAATTCTAATATTAAATTTGTGCTTTAACTGTTCTATGTACAGAGAAGGAAAGTAGGATGAAATTCTTAGTATTTTACAAATGGCAGTGTTCTGTACAGTTCCTCCTACACAGACAGAAATAATGACTACTCCATGCCCTAAATTATGTGCTTCCCACAGGCTGTTTTCCTGGACAATAATAAGTACATTAAATCAGTCCATCACCCAGTTTCACATGAGGTTATATGTTCGAACAAGTTAATACAGGACAATGGAATATATTAATTGTCATGCAGAGTGATCATGCTGTCCTGTATAGTTTCACAGAAGGATACCAACACTTTTCAAAAGTAGGGATGTTGTGGAAATAATTATTTACTACCATCTAATAAGAGTTATTAGTTCTGTGATTGATTTCTTTCCTTACAAGTTTATTCCACACCAGTATGTTAATATGGACTAATCTCAATGAAAAAAAAAAAAAAAAAAAAAAAATTCACACAGATTCCAGGGTAGGGAAAATATTCAAACAATCTGTATAGATGATATGTGGTCCTGGGCACTATATAGGACCAAAAAGAACTTTAAAAAAATGTCAACATGCTTTGGATATATGTTGTTACATGAAGTTTTGGCCTGTCTTACATGATTCTGTATTAAGAAGCTAAGTGTTATAAAATTTTATTCCAAGCAAGATGCAAAAGACAAAATCTTATTTAACATGGCAATGGGAGTAAATGGAGTATCTATTCCCTTTTATCAGTTTTCCATGCTTCCTATATATTTCATTTTTGGAAAGTGAGCCATTCATTTTAAGAAAAGTGTTAAATCTACATCTATGATAAACACTGGCATTTACACTGGGCACTTGTCACAGTTACTTATTCTTAAAATATTTCCATTTATTTAGATTGCATGTAGTAAGCCTGAAAAAAACTTATAAAACTATTAACTTTTATCTTTCATGCTGTGCTAATCCATTTTGGTACATTAAAAAAATAAATTATTATGAATAATATTTAAAAATGTTAAAGCTTAACAGGTTCCTTTTATTGATAATTATTAATAGAGAAAACATTCTTATTATTACAGAAGATTAATAACTAATATAGAAATGAGGTAGCTACATAAACTCAGTAATATTTTTTAATAAAGATTTTTGTTACATGTTACATCTTGTTTAGAATTTAAAGTCTTCTAAATACAGCCCGTTGCTTTGACATAACCATCTGCAATGGCTCAAAAGAAAGCAAGCATTGTGCAGCCTATCCTTTCAGTGACCTCCAGCAGATAAGGGGAGCATTTCTTGCACTCCCAGTGTAAGACAATCTGTTCTATTTGATGGAGGACTGGACTGAGACTGAAATGTTTACTGATTGAATAATTAAAGACACATTAAAAAGCATAAATCTAACATATAGTTATTTAAATTAATTCAGACAGAAGCACATATTTTTCTCTACAAGCATGAGGAGGAACATTGTCAGTATGAAAGTGTGGCAGTGACCTTAAATAGCTTACATTTCTCTGCTAAATTGGTGCGCTTCATGAGGTGTGAATGCAAAAAAGCTAACTTGTCTGAGTGCACAATATTGTGATGTAGGAGTAGAGCATTTACTTTCACCTATCTCACCTCCCTCATCAGCAAAGCCATTTGGAAATTCAGAAAAGATACCTACATTATACTTTCTTGAATTACAACATCCAAAACATAACGATCAGCTTGATATACTGAAATGTTTAAAAACACACTCTTTCCCTTTGTGTCACATATGGGGGCTCTGTGTTGGCAAAGCTTCTGGGCACATACATAGTTTGAAGAATATCAGAAGACCTCTTGACTTAAAAGGAAATGCCAGCACACATAAGCTTCAGCACTGTGATGAAGCTGGCTTTGGTCCTGTCTGAGGACCAAGGACATGAGTTAAGTTTACAACAAATACTACAGAAAAGATCTGAGAACCTCAAAGGCCCTGTAATTTATATAAATCCCACTGCAAAGTTAGTCCAAATATATATGTAATATACTGCAGTGGCAAGTCAGCAGGTGTAAGGCACAGGTACAGTACTATTATCTGCTGTTGACCTAATGCTAACTATAACTAAAGGGTGAGTACTTCCAAATAAACTTATAAGAGATAAGTGCCTATGTCCCACTTAAATTGAATGTGGATGAATATGTAAAAACCAAAGTGTAACAAAAAAGTTTGAAATCTAAAGGTAACACCCTCTTAAAAAAATAATGGTTACGCCCTCACGGCAGACAGCTGAACAACGCAAGCACATGCTCTGCACTTAACAATTGCTGGTGAAGTTGTTTCTGCAAACTCTCTTTGGGCATATGTAGGCACTACTAGAAGCTGTGAGCTGATTCATCAGCTCTTAAGAATACCACTAATTATTTGCAGCTACTTTAATTCTTCATTTTGATCACAGTCTCAATTTGTAGTTGCCTTGGGAGAATTCAGGAAATAACTCTGCTATTTCAGTGGATCCTGTGAGAAAGTAATTTTACTCATTGTAATAGATAGTTGGCACCATATTAACTTCTAATTTTGATGTTTACTAGATCTCTGACATCTTAGTTTTTATTTGGGAATTATGGAAGTGTTAGCAACTGTTAAGTAGGAGGGTTGTGTAAGACATCCAAAGGAGATACATGCAAAACTTCATTCAGTTAGGGGTTTTACAATTTTTTGTCGTTGTTGTTAATTCTTATCACATAATCCAGTGTTTTGAATTTTTTCTCTACTTTATTTCAATGACACCTCCATTTACACACAGCAATGTGTTCATACCCACTGTAATTAGCAATTTCAAACCAACTAAAATTAGAATGTCAAACAACTAAAATGTTAATAAAAGGAGTAAAAAAGAAAAATAAAAGCTGGTAAAGAATATACTATCACTATTTCAGGGAAAAACAGATCTAACGTGGGTATGATGAAAAGCTTTATAATCTCAAATATCACTATTTAATTATTCTAATACTTCCAAAAATAGTACCTGCACAGAAGAGATTTTTCTTAGGATTGAATAGCAGATGCCTAGGAAATAAGATACAGATGGGAGAGGAAAGTTCATGTAAACATTTTATTCATTATTACTCAGCACTGAAACCATATATGACTTTCCCCCAAAAAAGTGTCCTTATCCTAAAGAACTTACGCTATGAGAAGATACAAAGGGAAATAATGGTTTGCAGGACTTCTAAATAAAACATACAGAAATGATACTTTTAAGGAAGAAAATATTCCATTCTGCTTTTTCATTGTTTGCACAGAAAGATAGATGAAGACCACAAGATACTAGGACAGGGCAACTCAGAAAAAGTGCAACCCTAATGTCAGGAGATTGATTTATAGGGTAACAAGTAAGATGTTCGTGAGCAGATCAATTCCTTGTCTCAGGAGAAATTAAAAGGAACAGATCAAGACCTAAACAATAAAATATAATCTAGAAACAGAACAGAAATGTCTTTTATGTTCATGTATTGTTTGTGAGGTTTTGGTGTGTGGTATGCAAAGTTAGCACATAAAGCATTATTAAAGGTTAAGCAATTGTAAGACTTCATGCATAAATTCATCAGAGGATTTTGATTTTCATGAATCTATACTAGCAACAACTTTAAAAAATACATTCAGTCCATACTAGTTTGAGCTTGAAATCAATATTTCTGGCAGTACTTTTCTGTCCTAAACCTGTAAGATTTTCGGATGTTTTCACAGAAAGATATCAGGGGAGTAGGATGAGGAGGGCAAAAGCACAGATGGAAATTGCATCATTCCATTTTTTTTACATTCTAACTGCTTCAAAGCATAAGTTCTCATCATATTATGAAGCTGTGAGATTTTATCTACAAATGTTACAGCTGAACAAGGATAATTTTAATCCATACATGCTATATAAAGCTAGAATAAAAAAAGTTGGTTAGAACCATGATTTAAACTTTCAAACTTCAACACCACAGCATTGATCTCATTAGTATCTGATGCATCTAATTTTCATTACTTGATGATATCCGTTAGCAGGTTGTGATGCATACTATGTTTATGGATTATATATCTGTTTTCATGGAATAATCTTTTCTCTATTGACCAAAGTTTATATGAATTAATGTCTCAGTTTGGCTTTCCATTTTGCAATGTTCCAAGCATAATTTAGGATTGGTATATTCAATGTTCATGTTTCACTTAAAATTTAGAAAGGAACAACAGTAGCCTGTAAATTATCATTATGGGACAGAAGTAAGAAACTGGAAGAAAATAATAAAAAATCTTGTATGATATACTTACTACATGGCATGTGCCATTTGATACCATACAATATCATATAATAATAAAATATCTATATATAAAATAAGATTTTACTATTCTGCCTAGAGAAAGACAATTTGAATTTTACATGTAAAGGGAATCATATATGAACTGTATAGAAATGTATGTAAAATGATACAACTTATGTATGGAATTACTTCTAAGAAATCAAATTCCAGTCTTCCTTGGCTAAATAATAGTTCTTGTGAAAAGGAATAGGTCAAGCTTTTCTTCTTTTGCTTTTAAACAATATTATTGTGTATGTGCTGATGTTATCTATTGTCACAGGTACTTCATTTACAGGAACAAAATGGAAATACTGGCACCACAGACAACTTCCCTACCACTAACAGCAACAAGAAAAAGGTAGCAGACTTTAAAAAAACAGCAAAAAACATTGCCATGATCAAATGTTTCACAATATTACTTTCATCAACAAAATCTTCTGTCCAAGATCAAATCTTCTGGACAAAGACTATGTGGTATAGCAGAATGAACTTCCTCTGTGCCCTTGAACAGTCCACTCTACTCTAAAGAACACCCAATTTCTGCCAACTTTTTTCACCTTGCAAATCTGTAAGGAAAAAGACTATGACACCTTAGTTTTGCCAAATGTTTAATAATTGCTGCAACAAAACTATGATGGGACATTCTGCAAAAGTTTCATCTAGAGTTCTGGAAAAACATCTTTCTATATTTTGGCATCTAAAAGCTTTGCTGTCACCCATATTTTAACTCTGATGATATAATTTTCCAAGTAATCAAAGTAGTTTAGTATCTCATTACACAAGACTACATGGCTTCCCATTTCCCTTTATTATTAATTTCTGTTGTAAAAAGCAGCAATTGCAGCAACAACTTTCAATTTGTGATTCAGATTTTTGCCATTGAAAATAGGTTACAAATCAATTAATATCAGTAGTATGGTACAAAACAGACCATTAAAATAATTGATAATGTTGTCTCACTCAAGAGTAGCTCACAGATTTCCACACCAAGAAACTGGCATCACTTGACAAGTTATTTTCTTCCAACTTGTTCTTCCTTCCTTTACATGTTATTACATCCTCTAGCACCATCCTTTTTTTCACACTGAATAGCTTTCTAAAATTATGTTCTTATTTCTTCCCTACAAGACTTTAATCCCTCTTTTCCTTCATTCTTTATTTCATGGAGCTCTATTTTTTTAGTTAACTTTAACTTAGGACCATGCTTAACTATCTATAATACATACTCTACTACCCCAGACTATTAAAATTAATTCAACCCTATGCTGTCTTCAGTTATTGCCCATTTTGACTATTCAGAAATAATTGAATCCTATTTCAGTGTCTCTTATTTAATATTTGTTAATCTTAACTTTGTTCTACATTTACTCTCTTTTTTCTTCTCTAGGTATCCACTTTTACGAGAAGTAACAAGATAATATACATGTCTTGTAGAGTATCCAGGAATTAAAAGCACATAAAAGACAGTTACAAACAAGCTATATTTCAATAAACCAAAGTGTCAGAAGAGTAAACACTAGGAATTAAGGATTAACATTAAGGATAAACCAGTATTTTATTCTCAGAAAAGTTTTGAGTATAAAATTATTGATCTGCCAGTAAAATACTTCAGTGTCTAATTGAAATAAACTACAATAGAAGATTAATATGAACAAATAATATGCATATTAAAATCCAGAAAAATAATGTTATTATAGCCTAAGGAAAAGAGAAATTAAAAGCATCATAAAGCATTTAGATACATTGATAGAAAATAATCCACAGCTGTCTTGAAAGAAATATCTTTGGTCTGCTAGAAATATTTAGGCATCTTCATAGAATACTTGATAAAAGAAACCTGTTGATAAAATTTATCTGAGTTTTCATTATGCCTTTGATAGACCCTTTTCTGTGGGAAGATGTTGAGAACACAATTATTCACAAAGAGATGAGGAAATGTCATGGATTAAAAACAAGCTACACAGAGTATGTTAAGTTGTAACCAGAGTTCAATTTTCAACATAGCAGAAGATTAATGTTGTAGTCAAATATTCTCTATATTAATCTGATATTTAGCATTTGTTAAAGATGTGTAAAAAGGCACAGATTATGATATTGTACAATTTTCCAGTAACAGAAGCTACATGAGCCAAAGCCAGAGAGAATATGAATATCCTTAAAGAGTTTATAAAGCTAGATAAATGATGGATGACACTTAAGGTGATACTATTTGAACTGAAGTCTAACATACATCTAAATGCCTATGAAACATGACCTATTTACTCTGCATTCAATAGAGATAAAGCACATCTGCCCCAGCTTAAGATAAATTGCAAAGAAGATGTGGTTGTTTGTTTTGTTTTTTTTTTCCTTTCTCTCTTTTTTTCTCTCTTGGAATAAAAATTAGCACAGCTCAGAACAGAGATAGTAGTATATAAACAGCAGTATGCTTAAAAACTAATAGTCATGCACAGTGGAAACATTAACTTGAGCCAGTACACAATTGGTAGATTCCAAATTATCTGTAACTTACAAAGAAAAAGGCTTGGGCATTACTCTAGTCATAGCAATGAGA
This sequence comes from Megaceryle torquata, assembly GCA_024611175.1. Taxonomy (NCBI): domain Eukaryota; kingdom Metazoa; phylum Chordata; class Aves; order Coraciiformes; family Cerylidae; genus Megaceryle; species Megaceryle torquata. Next base: position 17,182 of record JANIJG010024731.1, read on the forward strand.
ACCATAACAAATAGCCAAACACAGCACTCAGAATGTCAAAGTATAGCATGAGGTAATTCTGAAAATACAGTATTTTTTTACAGTAGTGTAGAATAACAATATATCAGTAACACTGTTTTATCAGAAATAATACATTCGTGTCCAGTTTGATTTTCACACAGAATATAGCAAAATTAGAAAGTCTTCTATCAGTTCTCTATATTTCTGGAAGACAAAAATTATTCTGCATGAAAAGAGATTCAATAAGAAACCTCAATTACATTTAGAGAACAGAAAAATAAAAGGGATACCATTATTGCATTGCTCACTTACAGTACATATGAAGTGAGACAGCTTTTTTTGTGAATACAAGGAGTGTTGAATTCCTCTAAATAATTAAATATATTTTAAAACTATTAATCTTAAACAATAAACAATGGTAGATGCTAAAAATGAGGTCATAATGCACAGAAATACCAATTACTATCATTTTGTATTAACTTTTAAGAATGTTATACCATAAAACTGGCATAATCAACAAAAGAAAATACTAAACAGAGTGTTATGTCTATTTTCATTAAGATAAGTGGGACTGCTTTATGTTCAAAATTAAGCTTATGGGGCAGAGACCAGGAATTATGTATTTCACAGCATAGATCAGTAACCAAACTATGTGGGAATAAAATTCCAGTGAAGTGTAGCTGAGACAGAAATCTCTTGCTTGCATCATCAGGATTCCTTACTCTGATGCATGAGTGAGCTGTCAGTTTAAGAGAAAGAAAGATAAAAAATTTTGTTGTGGTCTCATACAACACTTTCCTTTTTTTTTTTTTTTTAATGGTGTCACAGAGTAAATTGACTTTTAGAACAATGTAGCTATTAAAAGTGAGACAGCAGTGAAATCAAAAGCAGGTACTAGAGTGATATTAGCATTTAAGACAGGTCTTGTTACCATCTGTAGTCCTCATCTGGAATCATAGAATAACAGAATAAAGTTTTATGAAGCTTTTATTCTTGTTTTGTTTTCATTCTGTCTTTAAAACTTATTGTACTATTTGATCATATTGTCTTCCAACTGTAACAAAACAGCAAATAAATGCTTTTTTATTAGGGGATAAAATGGGGGTCTCTGTTCATGTTTAGAAGATCATGTGCTTCACAGTTGTCTTAAAATAGACTTTCTTGAACATAAAAACCTATATATCACACAATTACCTGTAACCAAGTAAACAAAAGAAGTGCATCTCAGTTTCTAAGGTTAATTCAAATGTGCAGTGTATGTTCCTGCTAACTTACTTACACAAAGTTCTGTCCTGAAAGCATCAATGGCAATAGGAAGTTCAGGGCAAATCACCCTGACATCCACACAGAAGACAGGCTGAACTGATTCAGAGCTGCAACAGCATTGTTAAAAATGCATTAAGTTGGAATAAATAAATAAATAACTATAATAATAAAAAAGCTATGAGTCTGACACTCTTTCCTTCATAAAACTGGCATAAATCTGTGGATTCAGCTAACACAACTAAAAAATTCAAATAAATGATTCATACCCTTCAGATCTGTGAAATATTTTTCAACATAGAATGATTTTTAGTTTAAATTTTCATCAGAAATCTATGATAACTGACAGAGAGCAACTGTACCTATACGTACATAGAAGAAAAATTAACATCTATGTTTTAAGGACTGAGGCTGCATTGCCCATAATTAGAAGGCAGACTATTAATATAAGTAAGAATAAGACATGAGCATTAACAGACTGGACATGAGGATGGAATCCTGGAAAGGAGCAGAGAGATACAAGGGAGTGCTGATGTTTCTTTACATCTCCAATGTATCACGACGCTTACATCATGCTGCGTTGGGTTACATCATGTTACGACTAGTGATGTAACCCGTCGCAATGCAATGCACACATCGCATTCAGTCAGCACTTTTTCAGCTTGTCCACATGATCACCGTGGCCAAGAGAGGTTTGGTTGTGTTAATTAAAATTGTTGTATTTCTATGGTATTTCTGGCTGTTCATGACTAGAAACTTCCTTGTTTTAAGAAAAAGAAGGAAGGCAAGTAGAAATAAAATGTATTCTAAATATATAAAACAAATGCATAGAACATGCAGATAGGCTTGGTCTGATGATGATATGAAAAGCCACCCACATGAATATATACTATAGACTTATATAGTAAATGTAGGAGCAAGTAAATGAGGGGAGAAGTTCAGATGATTCACCCTCACAATAAGCATGCTTCCTCTTTAATTATAAAACACATCTTTCTGTTCATTCTGAATATCTGGGTTTTTTAATTGAATGTATTAAATAGAACTTTAAGGTAGGGTTTTAGGGTTAGCTTTTCTTATATGTCATGGGAGTAATGTTCTTGCACTACGAAACCAAGCTTTGACTCTATGTGAAGAACTTATTTCCATGCAGCAGCAGGCTGCTGAAGGTATCAAAATAGCCCTCTTGCCAGTGTCTCTGATGTATATGGTGAAGCCTGTAGCAGCTAAACTGTGATTGATGATGGTGTTGATGCCCAGCAAGGTGTTAAAATAACTGGGGAAGCAGGAACAAATGGGATTAGAGACAAATATTCCTTTTTCTTTATTTTTTTTCCTTTTCTTTTATTTTTTACTTCCTTTCTCCTCTTCTCTTCTCTTCTCTTCTCTTCTCTTCTCTTCTCTTCTCTTCTCTTCTCTTCTCTTCTCTTCTCTTC
>JANIJG010024732.1:0-18553 GCA_024611175.1 Megaceryle torquata
TATTATATTCATTTATTCTTTAGAGTAAAATCAAATAATCAGTACTAGCCGGATATTTTGCCAATGAACCACACACAAAAGTGGAAAACTGTTTAAGCAACGTGTAAACCTTTAGTGATTCAACCTGAACTAAGTAATGGAATGTAGGAGGAACCAATCAGGTGGTCACTCCAAGGTCTCTTTCTCTCATTTTAAAATGCTACTGGCACAAACAATTACAGAGCAGTCTTCACACTGTTAGTGTTGGTGGACAGGAGTATTTTCAAAATGAGTTTCCCACAAGTTTTCTTTCCTACTTGGGAGAAACTGATATGAGCAAAGCTATCATATAAAGGATGCTAGATACTACAAACGAGGCATCTGCTTACTGTCCCACAGCAAAACTCTGTGCATTACCAAGGCAACTTATTTCAAGACTTGGTTCTCCCCTTTTAATGATCCTAACTGGAAATTAGTAGGGAACTTCCAAGTGTAAATTTGGTCTGAATTGCTGGAGCCTAACCAAATGACAGGTGAATTTAGAGTAAAAAATAGAGTATAAGCAGCTTACAGGCTTATAACTGCAGATGAAAGATTATATTCTGCATGGGAGTTTTGTAGGCAACTCAAGCAAAAGTGTTCAGTGTCATTAACCTGTTTGTCGCTTTCCATCACAAAAAGAACGTCTATTTTAGGGTGAGAAATCTTAGCAAATAAAGAAGGAAATGTTACAAGCTGCAGAAGTACCTCATTTTCCATTAACCCTGCACCGTTTTGCAAGTACTTTTTTAGTATCTTAAAAAAAAATAAATAAAGACAGACTGTGCTACTTAATGGCATTAAGAGCATCAATCTGCTCTGCTGGCTGGATCTGGATCGAACAGTGAAGATCAAAAAGAAATGTACCTGATATTCCAGCATATCCAGAAATAATCTGCATGCAATAGAAGGACTAAAGAGGAGAAGAATATCTATCTTGAGTATTTTTATTTCCAATGTTCCTTCACAGTTACTGGATTAACTTCCCCATCATCCCTTCTTTACTCATTCAGATCTTGACTCTTTTATCCTCTGCTGGCAAATTGAAGGTCTGCCTTGTGGTCAGAGGTCACTGAATTAATCACTTTAAACAAGAGCTTTGCTGAGGTTTCAGAATTTCTAGTGTGACCTATTTCTCCTTTCTGTTTTCCACAGCTTTCCCAGCTTTTTTTCCCTGTTGTTTGTAAAGGAAAAATCAGTGGAATAAGATCAAGAGTCAGAAAGTGCCAGGAAATGAGCAGTCTTGTGGCCCAGCTTACAGGAAAGTGAGTGGCTCACATTCCCAAGCCAGGAGGGCTAGCTTGGTTGCCAGCATCTCTCCAGTGAAGGATCTGGCTGCAGCAGTAGCAGGAGGTAGCGATGTGGACTCTGTGGCAAAGCCAAGGATGACAGGAGTCCTCCTAACATTAATATCAACATCTACCATTTAGTCCCAGCAGCTACATGGAGAGGACGCCTCCCTACCCAGTTACACGGTTCAGTCAACTGGAGATGCAACATTCCTAATCTTACACCTAGTATATATTTCAAATCACCACTATACAAGCACATGCTCAAGATCCATGCTTAGGATCTGGTGGTTTCCTTTGTTAGGTACCAATAATCAGCCCTGCAGGGAGAAAATCACCCAAATTAAGGAAATCTTTGTCTCCAAACATTTTGGAAACCTAAACTGTGACCAGACAAGCTGAATCAAGAGGACTTTATGCCTGCTCTGCTAAAGAAACTGGGCCATGGAGACTGCACCAGTACAGCAGTACCATAGCCATCTGGCATGGCTATACCATAAACAGTGTTCCCAATACAAAAGTGCTGTGCACACCTTATTCAGAGACCTGGCAATAGGAGAATATAGATATATATCTATTTTGGCAGTGATTTATGCAGCAACAGGTCAACTAGAAGCAAATCAGCCTACTTAGTTTTTTCTCGGGTTGCTTTTCCAGCTATATTCAGGTCTCCAGCGCAACTGCCCAAATGGACACCTGCTTGGGCAGGGTGGAAGGAGAAGGTTAGCAAGGGTCCTGGGGGATGTGTGGGCAAGAGTGTCCCTAGGTGCCACAGTACTCCCAGGGCACCATTTATCGACTTGTCCTTAGGTCCAGAGGCTTCCCCATTTGCATCCATCTCCTCTCTTGTAACACGAATGGGGAGGGAGGGCAATTTCCACCTGCATTAATATTCCAAGGGCATCATGGAAGCAGCAAACGCCTTGAAGAGTAGAGAAGCTCTTTCTTGCTCTTTGGAGCTGATTCCAACACAAATCTGCAGCTCAACAACTGTCCGGTGACTAATGCAACAATTGTACCTTGACCAGTTGCATTACTGCGCTCAGGACTTTTATATGCACTCAGTTTCCACTGAACCAAAGAGGATTTAAAGAATGCGCTGTAAGATTCAGTGAAATAAGGGCTGTGGTTGGAAGCCAGGGCTCAGGTATATTTTCCCTTGTGTTAACAGTCTATTCAGATAGAGGGAATATACTAAAAAAAAATAGCATTTCTCATTCACACGCAGAGGGGATTCAATGTACATGGGAAGAAACGTGCGCTGTGCGCTCAGCCCTTGCCCCATCGCACCCTGTCACCCGCTGGCATTGCTCTGAGGCATTCTGCAAGCATTCACTGCCTTTAACTGGACTACTCTCTTCTGTTCCTTCAATCTCCAGTACTCCTTGAAAGACTGCATTTAAAATGTAGATTTTTTTTTTCAAAAAAGAATTAATTCCATTAACTCAAAATAGTTCTCTAATTGACCTCTTAATATGGTGTATTTAACATGACACCCTACCATTTTCATACGCAAAAGAGATGATTCTTCATAATTCAGTGCTTCTATTTTCATTCTATAGAATACATCCTCCAAGGGACTTGGGAGAAAATTGTGAATTCCCATCATTTATCACTCTGCCACAGAAATGAAACCGCAGTTGCCACCAACATGAAGCAGTACATTTTACACCTGCCTTCCCATGCTTTGCTCTTGCAGTGCTGGACTCCAGAAACTTTATATTTTTCATATTATAAACACAGTGGAAATGTGGATGTGAACATACTTAATCTTCTCAGTAACAGGAGGGAGGAGGTGCGGACAATCCGCATTTCCCACCACAGGATCCAGCTCATTCTGAGGAATAAAATGTAGGCAGAGCAGAATTAGTTAATTTGATCTCACGTCAGGCTCATACGCAGCATCTCCCCCCCGCCAGCTCCCTCTCCCCAGCCAGTCCATCCCCTCCACCCCCAGGGTGACACTTCACATTTCATCTAAAGCCTCTCAGATTAAGCGGGCGTGTAATTTACTCCCACGGTAAGGTCCATTGCAACTGCAGAGGTGATGTAAAGGGGAGTTAGTTTAAACGAGGAGCCGATCCTTAATGTCAAGCCTGCAGACCTGCATGAAAACCCCTCTTCCTTAGGTTGTCAGCAAAGCCTTTAATTTGCATTCGTCTGGGGTCTGTGTGTGGTATTGACTGACGTTTTATTATTGTTTGGCAGACAAAAATATTTAAATTAAGAACAACTCAGTTGCAGGAAGGGCTTTATATAGTCATCATAACATGCTTCTCCTGCTGCTGTGAGTGTAGGAGGCATGGTATTTTTCTACCACTTAATGTGTAAAGTCTGACATATTTTAAGAACATTATCAAACTGCAGCTTTAGAAATCGACTTAAACATAAAAACAAAGAAACAAATCAAGAAGTCTTTTGACAACTTCCCTCAGCTGAACTGTTTCAATATGCTATTTTTACTTTTATTACTCCTTTCTGCCTTTGGCAGCACAGGTCTTTTCACCCAGCTAGGATATAACAGACCATGAAAGTGGGATGTATCTTTTGCACCCAAATGTCAGCTGCATTTAAGGTGAACTGCTCCATTTTAAGAGGCAGCAAGTTACCTCATGCTTCAGTGGAAACCTCAGCAACCAGTGCGAGAGAGGAACTGGGAAAGGAGGTGAGTCTTCACCAAGATGGAGTGTGACAGCTCTCGGACCGCTGGTGGCTCCTTGTTGAGGAACACTATGAAATAGCAGCTTCATTAGAGAAATAAAGGCAAAGCATCATTACCAGATTTGCAGCATTTCTTTTTCTCGTGGACAGTGTATTTTGCGTAGCAGGCAGCATGTTTGTTACAACCCACCTTCAAATGCAGGACACGCTGGAAATTGTGCATCCAGACCAAGGGATGTCTTAACCATAGGCCTCTGACATCTGCTGCACACTTGTTGCACGGCTGGAACCCGAACAGAGCTTTTAATTTTGCTCTTTGATTTTTGCATTCCTGTTTTTAAATGCTGTTTGTGTAATTTATGCCTTGCAAGCCCACAGAAGTTTGGTGGAAAGGAACCTCTTTATTTGAACTCTCTGAAGTGCAATATTTCTCTTGGCTTAGTTATTCCCTCCTTCTAAGCTTATGTATTATCATCTGACAAATTGGATCTCTTCTTTTCCAGCAAGTTATTTGAACACGTACTTGTAGCTGCTTTTAAGAACAGCACAGCTTTCAGATAATTTCATTGCTATTTTACGAGCCAGATGTGGTTTGTTTTCCATAGCTGGAGTATTAGAAAAATGTTGCATAACATCCATCCATTCTTTTACAAACAGAAATTAAAATCTACAGATAAAAGGTAAGCGGATCCTGCAGAACCCAACACTGCCTTATTTCACTTGTCTCACTATGCTGAAGTGAGTTCAGCCTTCCAGCCACCTCCCTGCCAAAACACAAGCTCATTGCTCATCTTCTCCCTTCCTGGGCTTCCCCAGCCATTTTGCTTCTCTGCACTTCATTGACTGCATCTGACTTGACATACCCATTGACCAGAATTTTCAAGCACTGAAAGAAACCCTTCTTTATTCAAACCTTCAAAGCAAGTTGAGTAAGCCTTTTGATTACTCTCCATTGACTAGCACCGCTCGCCTTAGCAGCCTTACTTCTGATATGTAGAGGCTCATTAAAAGGTAAGATGTGCTCTGAAGTTCATCTACACTTGGAGCAACCCCTTTTTATGTCTTTCTTTTGGGAGTTATTACACTGAGGAATAGCTGGTGTCTTTAAGTTACTATGAAGTGCCCTGAATACCACCTTTGGGGGCTGTGGGATAAGCCCATGGAAGGATCCCCCTGGCTCAGCACAGGCAGAAGATAGGTTGCTGAACTCTCTCCCTTCAAAGGAGGTTAAATGCAAACAAACACATTTAGCTCAGTGGGGATCAAACAGGGCAGCCAACACGTGCATCCAGCTGAGAGCTCTGTGAGGTCTGGGTGACACTGACATTCTTCAAAGGAAAGGAACAGAAACAAACTGATTTTATGAAACCCATGAAAGCTGCCTTTGCAAATCAGGACGAGAGAAGTGGAGGTATCAGCTTGGCAGAAAGCAAAACGTACTCCCAAGCTCCACAATAACAGCGACTCATCTTTCTTTGAGAATTGCTTGTGTGTGTCTCTGTGCGCACTGCTTCCAGTGTTCAGGAGATGACATTTGTCACTGTGTGTTCCCTTTGAAAAGTCTTGCCAGGGTACTGCACAGGCTGGAAAGGCTCCCACAGTCTGTGTTTCGGTCGAGGACAAGAGTAAATAGCCCAGTACCACAAGCAAAGCCAGAGAATGCATAAATTACTGATGTGCCCAATCTGCAGAAATCTACAAAGCAGGTCCTTGAAACATCCTACATAGTTTAACATTTTAATTAAATACATTTGATGCGTTCGTGCTGTAGGTACCTTATGGTCACTGACTCTGCCATCTTCTGAATTTAAAACCTCCACACATGGGAGAAAAGGAGTCTTCTTCAGATGCCATGACTCAATATCTTTCTCTTTTCTTTTTATTCTATAGATAGAGTAGATCAGGAATTCACAGACCAAGTCTTTAGAGCTTCAAAAGGTTTAAATGCAAGCCACTTTGGCATTAGAAAAACGTAAGTACAGACGCAGCTTTTTCTTCTTTCAAGGTGCCACAAAGGTTAATTAACAAATAAATCTTGCTTGCTTTAGCTAGAAAAGTCCCTCTGTCAGTCTTGGACTTTCCCCCAAAAGACAACAGCAAAGACCTTTATCGTAACTGCTGGAGAAGCACTGGGCACAGATCACGTCTTGACTAACGGGATGTGATGCAATAAAAAGCTTTAGAGATAATGAAACCACCTCTTAAAAGTAGTGCACTGAGAGGGGTCTGGACTCCATTACAAGAAATTATGCATCATGCTCTCAGCAGGCAGGACCTTCACCCAGCCACAAACCCACAAGTAGTTTCTCTGCTGCTCAATAAGAAACTGTGTGTGGAATGGGCCAAAAGAGGTTTCCCCACTTGGGCACTGGCCCCTCAGTGGGCAGGCTAGCATGGGTCTGTAGGCTGGGAGCAGAAAGCCTTCTGGGCTACTGATTTCCTTATCCCCAGTCTGGTTTGCAGGGATATAAAGACATGAAGTGTTTCACAGCCAAGTGCCATAGCTGGTCCTTCCTCAGGGACTGTACAGCCTGGGCAGTTCATGGATGCAGTTGCCACGAAGGTGGTTTCTCAGCAGAAAAGAAAAGCCGTGTTTTAACCAAACAGGTTCAATATGATTTAGCTTGTTTGGGCAATGTTCAAATATTACAGCTTCAAGTTCCTGGGTTTCTAAACTATATTTCATCTAGGAATTTGGAGGTAGCCCATGATGACAGCAAAACAAATGAATTACAGAATCACAGAAACATTCAGGTTGGAAAAGACCTCGAAGATCATCAAGTCCAACCATCAACCCACCATTATTGTGACCTTGGGGTTGTGTTGACTGCTTGGGGTTATTGTGACCCAAGCGCAGAACCCATCACTTGGCCTTGTTGAACCTCATACAGTTGGCCTCAGGCCATCAGTCCAGCCTGTCCAGATCTCTGGACCGTCAAGCAGATCAGGACTCCCACCCAACTTGGTGCCATCTGCAAGCTTACTGAGAGTGCCCTTGATTCCCTTGTCCAGATCACTGATAAAGATGTTAAACAAGACTGGCCCAAAACTGAGCCCTGGGGAACACCACTTGTGACTAGTTGCCAGCTGGGTTTAAAGCCATTCACCACAACTCTCTGGGCTTGGCCATCCAGCCATTTTTTAACTCAGGAAAGAAGTTATATATATATATATACATGACCCACCAGCTTCTCCAGCACAATGCTGTTGGGGACTGTGTCAAAGGTCTTACTGAACTCCGGGTAAACAATGTCCACAGCCTTTCCCTCATCCATTAGGCAGGTCACTTGGTCATGGAACAAGATCAGGTTGGTCAGGCAGGACCTGCCCTTCAAAAGCCCATGCTGGCTGGGCCTGGTTGCCCTGCACTTGCCATGTGAGTGCACCCAAGATGAACAGCTCCATATTCTTCCCTGGTACCAAGGTCAGGCTGACAGGTCTCTAGTTCCCTGGATCCTCCTTCCGGCCCTTCCTGTAGATGTGCATCACACGGGCGAGCCTCCAGACATCTGGGTCCTCCCCCATTAACCAGGGCTGCTGATAAACGATGGAAAGAGGCTTGATGATCTCCTCTGCCAGTTCCCTCAGCACTCTCGGGTGGATCCCATCCAGACCCATAGACTTGTGAATGTCCAGGTACCATAGCGGGTCATTAACTGTTTCCTCTGGATTATGGGGCGTTTGTTCTGCTCTCTGTCCTTGTCTTCCAGCTCAAGGGGACAAATACCCTGGAGATAACCAGTCTGACTATTAAAGACTGAGGCAAAGAGGTAGTAAGTACCTCAGCCTCTTCCTCACCCCTGGTGGAGATGTTCCCCCCTGCACCCAGTAATGTCTTGAAAATGAAAGAGAGCTGCAAGTCTCTTTATTTATCAAAGATGTTCTTGGTGGCAATGTAAAGAAAGTACTAGAAGGAATGGGGAGCACAAGGAGGTGAGTATCACGTATGAGCAAGAAAGGTCTGCCAAGGAGGTTGGAAGGTGCAGCCCGTGGCTATACAGAACTCAAAAGCGAGGCTGGATGTCGCAGAGATGCAGACTTAGGAAGGTGCTTGACAAATTTGGAATAGAGGAAAATAACTTCAGTGGGACCAGTTTAGATAAAACAGGATTGGCAGACTCAAGGTGAGGCAGAGAGGACAAAGAAAGAGGTTGCACTAAATTGGATCACAAGGTAACATGCCATAGGAAATTATTCTGGTTGTGCATTTCGTTGAATCTCCTTTACAATTCTATGCCAACATGTCATATAGGTAAATCTTAACCTCGTTGGGGCTGAGAGCTTATTTTCCTAATTATCTCTGTTGGCTCTGCATCACTATAATTGAAGGGCTCTGCTCGTTTCACAGCATGAGCACAACACCAAGCACAAATTGTTAAGGAGGAACCGATATGCAAGCACACGCCAGGAGGACCTGACAGCTCATGGTGGGGCTCAGCCGCTGGCACACAACCAGCACTCAGCTGAGCAGAGAGCATACAAACCATTTCCCTGATTACAGGATGACTTAATATAAATGTATCTGGAAGAAAAACATGAATGTGACTTCAACAGAACATCTCTTCCCCTGATCTCAAAGCACAGTGCAGAGGTGGTGGTATCTAGTCACAATTAGAACCAGATGCTGAGAAATTCATCAGTTTCTGAGCATCCAGGTCTGGATCATTGCACACTTTGCCAGTTGCAAAGAGTTGGGGATCAAAACACTGCGTTGCCCATAGCACCTGCCCAAAACCATGCTTTCTTGTTTTTACAACCTCTCATTTGAGAAACAACATTAACACCTGCATGCTGCCTCACTACATTGTGCGATGCATTTTAAAGATTTAATTCCATGCATTGCTCAGATTCACATCGCTCATCTCCAGTCAAGCTGGTCAATAAGTTCTTTGATTTTGATGTTGACTTTCCAGTATCCCACTAATTGACTCTTGAGAGAATTACAGGTAGTGCTCACTGTAGCAGAGCAGTGACTGCAACTGTTGCAATCTTTTCAAATTAAGATCACTTGGAAAAAAACCCAACAAAATAAATTGATTTTAAGGAGCTGAGATAAAGCACTGGATTAAAAGAAGCAACTAATTAAATTATTATAGACAGCATCTCCATTTTCATTCTGACTGACGCTTTGCAACCAAACACGACATTTTGCACGTGCTATACGACAAACATTTATTTTGAAGAGAAGTTCCACTGGGCAGGTAAGTACTATGCTGAATTAAAAGGTACTTCTCTGTTTCCTATATAACCAAAAATGAATAACCTAGGGGAAATAATTGCCTGACTGCTGAGAAATGCTACATAAAGCACAGCCATAAACGCATGGTATACTCTGTGTACATATTTATATGTTCCCTAGTTACCCCTGATTACAGCTTGCCACATCAACATAACATCTGGTATGGTATTTTTCTTACATTGAAACCTCTTGGCCAAGCAGGAATTTTTATCTCAAAAGCAGCTGAACCCTTTGTTTACCATCTCACAGGACATGCTGTTAGACTTTTGTGCTGAAGATCTTTTTTAATGACGTGCTTCATGGGACTGAACGGCGTACGTTCAACAGCGTTCACCTTCACTATTAATAACAGCACAGTACCTATCTGAAGCATCTTCTGTAATTGTGTAATTACACACCTCATTTATCCAATTGTTAAGCCAAGAGTCTGATTAAATATTAACAACTGCTTGGTTCTCCTAGTGTCATTAGTTGGAAAGCAACCCTATAATCTCAGGTAACACATGATGGTAATTATCCTTCACAGTCACACTTAGCTGAAAATCCAACACAATCAGAGCAGATAAGGTTGCCCAGCAGAAAACCCATTACCTCTTTTCCCTCCTTACCTTAGTGCTGCCCGAGCCACGTCCCGTGCGTACGGCCTTTCCACGATAGGAAGGCAAACAGGAGCAGAGCACCACAGAGGAGGGCACTGCCTGGTTTTGCTCCTCTTTCCATCCCATGCTGCGTGCTGAGAAATTGCAGCTTGCTTTCCAAAGTCATACTGTCATTTTTTTATACTCCAAGTTAAAGAAGGGACAGTTTGGTTTTGCCCGAACATCCCTTCCCATCGAAATCAAGGGAGAGAGCAGAGCAGCTCAGCCGGTGATGAGAGATGCGAGAGCTGGGAACGATGCTCTTGTGTGTGGCCTCGCATCAGAGGGGAGCGTGCTCAGTGAACTTCACAAATTATGAGCTGAAATACATAAACCAGCAGCAAGTTGCACTTCTGTTGCACTCTGCATGGGAATATCACCAGGCTTCTTAAAATAAAATGTTGCAGAAGAGAGCATCAAAATGCAATAAACAACCCCAAGTGATGGCAAACAGATGTTCTGTTCAGCCTTCTGAGGAGCGCCGCATGCTGCTGCCCGCAGCCCTCACCAAAGACCTCTGGACCCAAGGGACCCTGAGCTGCAGGGGTGGGGATGACCAGGCACCCTCTGCCTCCCACATCAGGGGGGATGTGGGAATTGGAGACCCTGAGCTGTGGGCAAGGGGGGGATGCAGAGGGGTGGTCCTCGTGGAAACCGATCCAGCAGATCCCCCTTCCCAGCTGCTGTGGCAGCATTAACAGAGGTCCGCCTGGAGCAGCAGGGCTTTTCCCCCGTTAACATCTTATTACGATGAAAGGAGCAGTTTATACCTCCCAGAGTTATTGCTTCCAGGCTGTCTGTAAACTCAGGTGAAACCTTCCATCTGGTTCAGCTTTTCAGGCTTCCTGTCGCAGTGGAGAGGACGGGGCCGTAATTTGCGCGTGAGGAGAGCGGGGCTGGAGGTAGGATGAGATGGGGGGCTTGCCACCCACCGAGCTGGGGCCACTAAGCCTGACCTCTGCTGTGCACAGCTCCTCTCCTGTTCCGTGGTGCACCAGGCACGGCATGGCCAGTGCTGGCACTGTCCACAGGGGCACAGGGTTTGCTCTGAGACCTCTCAGAGCAGCAGGGTGGGCTGCTCCAAAGCAGAAGCCACAGAGGGACTTCAGCTGGTGGCCCTAGAAAGCTCACAAGAGAGCTGTCTCATCTGTAATAGGCTAGGGTTCAGCTCAGGCTCCCAGTGAAGCCCTGGCAGGTGATGAATTTAAAATAAGATTTGCAAGATCAGAGTCAGAAATCAATAAACTCCATCAGCTAGGATCTAGCAGCTGTCTGAAACAACAGGTTACAGCAGCTGATGATGGGGGAAATGAATTAAAAATAAGAGCAAAATATGATCAGAAAGCATACTCTCCAGCTGCTAGCCCTATAGGAGAGCAAAACCCAAGAGAAATAACTACATTCAGGTATATCCCTTAAAACACTTGAAAAGCAACCTCTTACAGGATGGATAATACCTTTATGTGATGGGTGTATATACCTTTATATGATAGCCTGTGCTGCAAGTTACCAAATAGCTCCTTCTTCATGTTTTAGCTGCCTGGTTTTGTGATTCATCAAACTGAGTTATCAATTTCTGTATTCTTTCTGGAATCCACTTTACATAAGCTTCCTCCACCCCTCTGCAACAATCTTCCCATGATTCTTGCACCAGTTGTGTGTCAATAAAGGCCTCAGTGGAATGCTATTGCTACTCATCACCCCCAAGCCCCAGCAGGGATTAATTTGGAAGGCAAGTACACTCTTGAGCTTGCCTCACCAGAGTGCAGATTGCAGGTGGGACATGCAATAGGACTGGGAAGCACTGGGGAACCCCCAGGTGGTCTCTAGCCTATCAGCATGTGGCCCCCCTCTTCATCACTTTCCTTTTCAGCCAAAACCATGCGAAATAGGATTGAAGCCAAAATATGTTAAATACGGACGAGAAAGGCAGCAAAACATCAGTGTCTGGGAGGCAGGGGTGGCCACTGAGGCAAGCCTGGGGAAACTGGAGTAACTTCCATCCTCCAGGACTGGAGTGGGAGTTTTCCAACTTCTCCAGCATGGTCTGGGATATAGCACTGGGACCTGCTGCTGCTGAGCCAGGCTGGGTGGGGAAGCCACAGCCTTCACTGTCACTGGAAGCATCACCTCAAAGCCTGTGAGGGGAGACCCAGCAGTCTGTGAGAAGAATTAATTTGTCATGGATTTGTAACACCAGCCAGGTACCCCTGTGGCTGCATTTCCCCTCACATTGCACAGGTCAGCCATGGAAGCAACCCCTGCGATCACCTGTGGACAGCAACCATGGAGCTGCAAACTCACGTGTTTAGTTCCCACCAGAGTGACAGAGTGAGTCGGGGTGGATGGGAAAAGAAATGAAGCCTCTCCTCCCCAGAGAGGTTGTGAAGTCTCCTTCTCTGAAGACTTTCAAGACCTGTCTGGATGCATTTCTGAGTGATCTGCTCTAGTTTTGCCCTGCTCTGGCAGGGGGGTTGGACTCGATGACCTCTGGAGGTCCCTTCCAACCCCTACCATTCTGGGATTTGCGGCCAATGGATGAAGACCATATGACATATTGGCAAGGACACCTGCCTCCAGCTGTGCTCAATAGCTTTAGTGGGCTCCTAATGACTGGAAGGATAATCTCAGGAAAGGAGGCACTGACATAGCCACCATTCCTGGAGAGGTTTCTGGCTCATGACATTCTTGGTGCGTTACACTAAATAAACCACTTCAAATTATGTTGTTGCTATTTAATGGGACCGTAGCAATGAATCATCAGAAAACATCCAATTGCCTCTGATGAAAAATCAAAGAGAACACACATAAAACTAGATTTTTTGCCGCACATCACTCGCTACCTTCTGTATCGCTGCAAGAAGTTTCACTGAAAAATAAAGACACCTGGAGGCATAAATTTGTACAGTAAAGGCTGACCTAATATAAGGCTTTTTTTTTTTTCCTTATGGCCCCTCAGCGAAATTTTACAAACAGTTGTTTTCCAAAGCAGTGTATCAATCTTCACTGAGTACTGATATTGATGCTACACGCCCAGAGCCTGCCTGTCCTCCTGCTGATGCAGACAATCCAAGAACGTGATCACCGCTCAGCAGCAGAATTGCCCATTTCCCCAGTAAGACGTGACCAGCTGTTCCGAAAGCCGAAGCAACACCAGTTCCGGCAACAAGGATATTCCACCAAAGAAAGACGTATGATCTCGAGGAGCCACCTGCAAAAGCCCACACAAAAGTGCTCCCCAGAAACCTTCTGGCCTCATAAACCTCTCACGGGCCCCTGAAGGCCGTAAATTCTGCAGAACCTCTCACAACTGTTTCAAAACACTTAATGTTTTCCTTCTGCTCTGTGGTTTCCCTGTCCACGGTGGGGATCTCTGTACCCACCTGATACTGAGACTGGCCAAGTACTGCTCCATATGCCAAAAACCTCTATGGAATTGAGCTAAATTGTCTTGACTGACATCTGTCTAGCTAGGATGTTGATGCCACTTCATTATGACTTGATTTATTTTAAATTAAAGGGGGATGGGGGGAGTCAATTAAGTTCTTACAAAGTCAGGTTTACAATTTCTAGTGTGAAGCTTTAAGAAATCAGTGAAACGGGTTAATGACATCAGTTGAACTGAAGGACTCACATGTGGGCCAAGCATGACATTTCTCTCCATAAACATAAAAATGCTATTTAAATAAACAGCTGCCCAAACAAGGAGAAAAAGCTCGTATAGAAGACACCTTAGCCTGTCACCTCAGAGAGGGTAGCAGAAGTAAGCACTGAATAAATTACCAAAACCAAAACCTACTGGCAAAACAAAGTTAACTCTTGCAGGTAAGAAGGTGTAGAGATGGGGGCAAACTCAGTTTAGACACTCAACGGAATTTAAATGGGAATGTAGAACTGGAAGTGCCCACATCCCACCTGAAAAAGATTTTGTTACGCAGAACTGGGTTTGACCAGCCTGTCTCTGCTGCAAAACATCTGTCAAATGAAGAGCATCGATATGTGAGACAAAGATACATCATGAAGAGGGAAACCCAAGTGATCTCAACAATCATAACCATTTTAGTCCATCCTCAATATTGAACTATGATTTGGAAACATTTATGAAGTCAAAAGATTATGAAAGACATGAAGGTCTGTATATGCTCCCCAAAATTGTCTACCCTCAATCTAATCTCATATCATTCTTCAGTAAGACAAGCGACCTTTTGCATAGAGGGGTGTTGGGTGTGAGCTCCTTGCCCCTCAGGTAAGAGGTGCTGTACAGAAACTAGTCCTTTAACCATATAATAATGCCATATTTAACCATTGGCAGAAGCTGGCCAGGAGGGCAGTGGGCTGTGCTGAGATGGGAGCCATCAGATAAAGGTGGGTACCACCATTTTTGAAGGCTCAGCATTTCAAGTTCTTTTATTTAATATTTTTCATTAATGAGGTAGGAGAGTCCTAATGAAATCTGTGGATCTGGCAGAGTTAGCTGGTGTTGTAAAGGGTGGTGGGAATACTGCAATATTCTGTATGAGACATAGATGACTTGTGGCTTGGAATATTAGAAACGGATTAAATTTGATTGCAGTAACTCCACATCGTGCACCTGGAGACACCTATGTGAAACTGTAGCTTTCACCTGGGGACTTGTTATTTGGTTTTGACAGCAAAAAAAGAGGGCTATTAGCTCACAAGATGATTACGAGCTACCAGAGCAATGAAGCAGTAAGTAAGGAGATCAAACTTTATGACCTGAGAAGTTTATTCCTATTGCTCTGAGCCTCATCCACGATCACTCAGGCTTTCTTCTACAAGGCACTGGAACAGCCCTGCTTTTCTCCCTGCTGGGAGCTGCTGTACCCCTCCCACCAGGCAGCAGCAGAGCTTCCAGGGCTGTTTGCAGGGGGAGCTGGTCTCCCCTCAAGCACCAGCTCAAGGCACTTATACCTAATGTGATGATAGATGACCAAATAAAACCACGTGAACCCTTGTACTGCTCTGAAGCTGGGCCAAGTCTGTAAGCCATCCTTACAGTGAAAGCGATGGGCTGCTCTTCCCAACCTGCCTCTGTCCCCAGAATCCTTCCCCCTTTTGCCACTGGTGCCCCAGGGCTGAGGGTGAAGGAGAGGGCTGCGTGCTCCCTCCTGCTGCTCGTTAACCGCAGGGCTCCGAGAGCTGAGGTACCAAAGGGCAGCAAACTGAACTTTACATTGAGTATTTTAACGTGAAGCCTGTATTGGATTTCACTAGCAAAGTATTTCATACTGGGTAAAAAGTATCCTGGTCCCAGCAAGAAGTCACTTTTTTCTTATTCAGACACTTCTTACTCAGCCTGCAACCAGCTCTGGCCCTGGGAAGGCTGCATCTCAGCACTGATGGGACATGCTGGAGTAACAGTGGTAGGGATGGGATTCCACCACATGTCCATGGGAGCACATCAGTCAACTTTAATGCTCAGCTTTGCCATCTGGTAAAAAATTATTTGGGTTCTTATTTGTTCATTTCTAGTATTTATTTTTTTTTTTAAGTTTCTTATACATTGAATAACTAAAAGGGATTTTGCTGGGAAAGCACGGAGACAGGAGGGAGATAGAGCTAGAAGGACAACAAAAAATACTGTTTGCCACAGCACAACTGAAAACCAAGCCGCTGCTACATTTTCAAGGCTATTTCTCCAAGTATATTTTAATCTTCCTCTATTTAAAATCCCTAAAAATACTTCCAGACTCACTTGTCTTAAGTACTTTTCCCAGCCTGTCTATAAAACATCAATCAATAACCGATGCTACAGGTAGGAAAACTCTGTGTGAGGGAGAAAAATCTGAAGCAGACAATGTACTTTTAAAGTCTATGAGAAAGAAATCACTCAGTGACCATCCATGGCCAGTCAGTCTTTATCAATAATTTCTATTTAGCAGTAGGTACTTCTACTCTGCACAGACTGCCTGAAGATTTTTTACAAGCTACACTACAATAAGGGATTTCTTCTGCTTTCTGCCTAAGCAGCCAAATCCCCCGTGCTGAGGTCGGCAGGAGCGCAGTGAGCCTGAGCACAGCAAACCTGCGTGGAGCTTTCGCATGGGGGATGCAACCATGTGTGAAAGAGAAACAGGAGGGGAGGAAAAGCTCCCCAGTGAATTTAACCCAGGGTGAGGAACCAAATATTCTTTCCTTTTAATCCCTTGCAGTGACTTTGGCAGATATAAAAGAATACATATATATGTATACACTCACATTTTCAGTTGCCTTTATTTGCCCTTGTCCTTACCAACTATCCAGCTCTGGAAATACTTTTGAGTTTCTTCAGCTCATCTCCATTATTTTTTTTTTTTTTGCCTTGGTTCAGTACCTTCTGCAAACTGCAATTTGGTGGGTGAGTTCAGGCCAATTTATTCCTACTTGTAATTGCATACAGGAATTAACTTGTTTTTCTTCGTAACTAAGTAAAACTACTCCTTGATTTTCCTCTCATTCCAGGTTTCTTAACCAAGCTTCACTCTTATTACTAATGCTCGCAGGATAATAACCTACTGGTGAGGAGATTCACTGGAAGTCCAAGTAAGTTTCTTATACTGGGATTTTTTGACTTGCTGTTTGGATCACTGTAATCAGCACAAAGGACAGGAATTTTCTTGTTACACACAAGTATTTCTCATTAATTAATTAGAAAAGATACAGTGCTCCATAACTCAATTTAATACTCCCTTTTCATTATATACTCGTGTACACTCACCTTGTGCCACATCTGTTGGCCAACAGGCAACTGTCACACACCAGAAGGGGCTGGGTGTCACATGTTACACCATGGGCATTGGTCCTGTCAAGGCTTGCAATGAGAATAATCTTAACAGCCACAGAAATACCCCAAGTGTGTAAAAATTCTTTGCAGGGTCTGCTCTGCCTGCCTTCTGGGCACCTCCCCCTCTGTGGGTAGCTCTTCCCAGAGGGTCCTCAGGCTGGAAGCCAGCACCATGACCCGTGCCCACGCTGCGACCTGTTGCCAGCTGAAGGGGAGAGCAAATTGAGTCTTGTGCAGCTACAGAAGCCTGCTATGGGGGAGAGGCAGAGGCTGGGACAGGTGACCACGAGGCACAGGACTCAATATGCCTGGCTCTGCTTCTTGGCTTACCTGGGAGCGGGCAACCCGAGATGCACGGCGACCTTGGCCCCTCCTGAATGAATCTCACTCCTGAGACACGTTAGCCTTTTGCGGTCTATGAAAATGCTTCCAATATAAAATATTAATATTTCACCAGTTGAAATATGGAGCAGCTCAAAGCTCTCCCACCCAATTACAATTCTGGCCATTAGTAGAGCAGGCTATTAAAACCAAGTTAAAGAAGGAAGGTGGCTGCGTTTACCATACTGCTTTATTTCTCAGAAGGTTTGCATTTAGGAATAAACTAATCACTTCCATTTGACAGCGAGCAAAGCACCATTTGCCGTGTTGTCTGAAAGCCTTGAGAAGGATTTGGTTACATTTAAAGGTTTATTAAAACAGTGGCAGGGTTTGCCTGTACAGAGCAAGGATGCCGGATGGCTGTACTGAATTGATACTGATGAGTATTAAATCTAACGGTGATATAAGGAGAGGCAGGAAACCTGAAGGGTGAAAAAGGTGAATGGCAAGAGAATTAAGGCTTCATTAAAATGGTCCTTTTTTTTTAACTGCAGACTTCTGTCACTGTAAACTGGAGACTTGTAGATATAGCAGATGAAAGCACCATGGGAACAATTAGACATTGGAATAATCTCCCAAGGGAAGTGGTGGATTCTCCTGCACCAGACAGTTTTAAGACTCAGCTTGACAGGGTGCTGGGCCATCTCATTTAAACACTATATATGTATATACATATTTAAGCTCTATAGATATTACCTTAAAAGGCTGGACTAGATGATCCTTGAGGTCCCTTCCAACCTGGTATTCTATGAAAGTTCTAGCATCTATTCTCTGTAGCAAAGCACTACTACGGCACTATGGCAAAGAAAAGAATATTGCAGACAAATGCTGCACAGAGAACTGAGCAACTATTCCAAGTGACTAACTTTGTACCTGCAACTCTTCCCCGCCACAGGGAGTTCTCAATCCTCCACAGTTAAAAGACCTTTTTTTTTTTTTTTTCTGGTTCAAAAGATCTTCTTAATTATATTGCTGTTTCATCAGAGCAGCTCAACAGCAAGTCTGCTCTACTATCTGAAAGTTGTTTACACCCTGATAGACAGCACACGTTGGGGATTTTTGGTTGATTTTTTCTTGAGGCTTCATTATGCTGTATTTACAGTTCATCCTCTTTTTCCTTTATTATATTCAGCCTGGTATTTTTTACAAAATGACTCCCCTGTTTTAGGTGCTCCAAAAAGACTCCAATGAAGAACAACCCCCTAAATTTTAAGTGAGAATGAATCCTAACAACTTCATTAGCTAGAAAGTTTTAAACCCAGGAAGACTCTCCCTTGCCTCACAGCAGCCGTATCTCCTAGAACAAAACCTTATTCAATGCTGAGTAAACAATAATTCACTTTCCCCTCTTAAATCATACTTAAGGATTTATCATTTTACTTTCCTTGGACACAACTGCAAAAGGGGAATTATTTTTCACAGCTGACAGTGGGAATGCCGAGCCCAGGAGGCAGAGAGCCCCTGAGACCTGACAGTCTGCTTGAACTGTGTCTGAAAAATGCGATTCATCTGAACGCTGCAGATAGGAAGGGGGGGGGGGTGG
>JANIJG010024732.1:33259-64130 GCA_024611175.1 Megaceryle torquata
ATAATAATAATAATAAAATCCCCAGCAATCTCAACCACTGAAAATTTAACTACAAAGATTACAAGCAGAAAAGCAATTTGGGAAGGCAACAGTGTAAGGAAAATATTCCTGAGAGAAGAATCCCATTTGAACAGAATATGTAAAAGTGAATGCTAGAACCCTGAAATATTCGAGTAAAGTAATTCCACAGGGAAGTTTCCATTCCTTACTATTTTAAAGCCCTGTATCACAAATGCATTTGTACATGGTTATGGACTTAAAGAGGCAGCTGTGAATTTACTACCAATGTAGGAAACTCCGGTAAATTTATCTTAATCCTGGATGTTCTTCTCAGACATCACCCTTTGCAATATGCCCTGTAAGTTACAGAGCTATCCAGAAATCCTGGACAGATTCCTGTGTGTACTCATGGTATGCACATTTGCACTAAATCTGCTGCCTTCAGGACATGCTACGATCACTGAGCAATCATATATGAAACTGTACAGTTAATATATAATAGGCCTGATGCTTCTCAAAGCTCTTTTGACCTATAGCAGGTTCATAGAGTAAAAACTATGCAGGGCATAAACCTGTGATCCTTTTATTGCCATCTACAGCATCAAGCCTCAAGTCTGTTATGCACCTTCTTGATCCTCCAATTACTGAGCACCACCATAAAGTTTCAGTGTCTGTAGAGATGTCCAGAATGTATAGATATTCCCTGCAGGCTGGACTACTGTACGTATGGAAATCCTGCAAAAATAAAGAGAAATTGGCACATGCAGGGATAAGTCCAGGCCTACAGAATTTGTGCAACCTGGAAAAAGGAGAAACACGTCAAGTTTAAAATTGTTTCCCCACAGCCCTTTTTAGTCTCCAAAAGTGTGTACTAGTTCTCACTATTTTTGACAATCCACAATTACTATACATATAGAAACCTTTATCTTTTCAACCGCTTAGATTGCTAAAAATACTCAGATTCTTTTGGGATTCCTGCAGGGTATCTTCTGGTTGCTGATTTTAGGACACAGCTTCTGAGAAGTATAACAAAACAACGCCAGATATTGTAATTGTTACCCAAACTAGCCCTGAACCTCAATGCTTTTCACAGGTCAAATTGTACAGGTTAAATACAGCAGATAACAGGGTATTTTTCTTTTAGGAGACAGTCTTTGATTTTTCCAGATTATGCTTGCCATATACTGACATTCAAGACTTTTTCCAAATCAGCAGTTCTTCAGGCTGCAGTAACATTCAACACGAAGCACTTTTTAGTCTCTCTCGCATTTGGCTTGTACCTCTCCCTTTTCATTTCAGAATCTCATTCATTGATTTGCACAAAAACTTTTTAGGAAAGCCAGCAATTCAGCAGACTGCTACCTGTGCTACTTTACAGTCCAAGTTAAAAGGCACTCGCTCTCCAACCAACAATAGCAAACGATGGGAAGGTTTCAGGAAAAGGCAGAAGCTTTGCTGTGGAAACACCACCTCTTCAAAGGGCACAACTGGCAGCCAAAGCACCACAAGAGAGAAGTTAACTTGAGGTTAGGAGGACATATTTGTAGAAATAATGCATGACACTAGTTTTAAAAATAAGCCTATGCTTCTCAAATACATTGACTTGTCCACTGCAACATTAGGCAGTAAAATCACTTTTCTTGAAAGTTTCTCCACATACTTTCTTGGCACTTCACAAGGAAGTATTCTAGAAGCCAAGACATTCATGGATATCAACGAGAAAATATTCTTTGAAACAAGGTCCATTTTGATCAATACCCTTCTTATAGAGCTTGGATTTATATATAATATATATTTATATATATAACCCAACACAACACCAAGCATCTATATAACTGTTTCAGAATGGATTTTCATACAAATACTCTTTTTCCAGCTACCACATTTTATCATAAATATGTCTTCCAGGAAAGCTATGTCTGGTATCAGCCTTCACTACTGATTCCCCCCACCTCCCCAAGTTTACATTAGACAGTTTAGTAGAGCGGGATTCAATGCAGTGCCTCTGGTAAGCAAAGGATGTTCTCATCTAATCCAGCTGCTGTAGTTAAGCAGCTTAGCCAGTGTCTAAATATAGAGATGGGCTAGATGCAGACTAGCTGTCTGATGATCGTTCAGACTCAGTTAAGATTTCACTTGTGGACTGGGAAAGCTAATTGGAAGAACTGGTGGAAGACTATTTAGCCTCTTGGATGGGGAGAAAAAAACCAAACAACCAGTCAATTCACAGACTGGAGGTCCTACTGACCCCATCCAGAGTGTGCAAGTAGCATCAGTGACCAGAACTATTTTTTTTCCATTTATATTTGGCAGAAAGTTTCAATTTCCTCTGCACACAGAGACTGCTACAGTAATTCACATCTTTGCCACTCTGACACTGAAGGGTCTCCTGTTCATTCATGGCTCCCCTTCCTTCCTGAGTTACTCAAGTCTGGCCTATTCCAGTCTGTTCTGCCTTCTTTCTGTAGCTCCTTTGGTTTGTTCTTTATATAAAGCACATAACATTGCTGAACTCAAAGACACTGTAGAAAGCACCACAAGAAATTTAATTCTCCTCACTAATCTGGTCTATTTGAACATTAAAATAAACCATCAAAAATGCCAGAAACCACTGTGTAATACTGTTAATTTTTAAACAATCCTTGTAGGACCACCTCACTTGTGTGGGTATTTATTTAATTTGTATATGACTGGACAAACGAGAGAAAAATAACACAAAAAAGGATCACCTTGTTCTGAAGGGAAAGGCGGAATACAGATGAAAAAGATTAATGAAATATTTTATTAAATGCGTGTTTACATTGCTGAGTCTTTTGCTGACTTAGAAAAGAAGAATATCTGTTCTATGGGACAGAAAAAAGCACAACTTTCTAACAGACAATGCTAGATTAATTTCTGTCAACGATAGTTACTCATTCACTTTGCCAAATCTCCATACACACTAAATACCTGTGGATATTGTCTTTCCAGAATAAGTTTCTTGGTTTTGCTGACCCAGCATACTTTTGTTGGACACAATGTTTCTCTGCAGGATTAGCATGTAAGAAAAAACACCACCTGCAAAAGTGCTTCAGTCAGTTGTAAGTAGATCCTAGGACCAAAGAAAAACCAAGAAACGCCCCCCCCAACCCAACAAAAACCAGCAAAAGACAATAGAAAATGACAATATAAAACATTAACTTCCAGTTAATGCTTTAAGAAAGCTACTGCTTCTTGCTCCTTTTCTCAAAAAGTGTTTTAAAATCTAATATATTACATGTCAAATGCAAGGTGATACCTTAATAACTGAGTAAAGCTGGATAATGGGGTAAACAGATGGGATGTTTTAGCTTCAGTGTCACAGCAGACAATCAACAGCATCAAAACAAAATTAACTCAGACAAATGAAGGTTCAGTAGCTTTGGTGAGGCTTTTAAACACGGTGGCTAAATTCTATGCTGATTTGCACTTTCTGTAATCCCATGTACATCAATGGAACTGCAGATACTCTAGAGAACAGAATTTGGCCTTCTACATTCAAAACCAGTTCTGCCATACAACCTGTATGAAAGCAAGGTTGGTAATCAAGCCTACAAAGCAGGAGTGCCTAACTCTACAGACTGGCTAACAATTAATTTGCTGTTGTTTCTATCTTTGCCTAAAAATAATTATTTGATTAGTATATTCTCAGATTTTTTTTTTCCTTTTGAAATTAGTTTTATAAAACTATCTAGTAACACATCTGTGCATTAGATGAAGACCATGATGTTTATATTTGACATACCAACATCCCTTTTGTCTGCGAAAAGCTGCCCAAATGTCAAAGTTGTAAGCTTTTGGCACGTGTTCAGCAGATACTCGAAGCAGCTAATTCTTCCAATAATTACATTCTATAAAATGCGTTCCTGATTCAGGCTGTGCTGAATTTTTCCTAAACCTGTAACTTTAGGTCCCAATACCCAAGTTGGAACAAGGAAATGGCCTCTACTTATCTCTTAACTACTGACTTAACTACTATGCTGACAGCGTGGAATGAAAACTAGGAGATATGCCCCTGCAGGAAAAGGACAAGAGAATTACAAATGAGACTTGGGAAGTGTCTAGGCAGAGAGTCAGGGTGGGATATGGAATTAAATGCAGACTTCAGATGGGTAATGAACGTTACTGTTACACATGATTTGGAAAGGAGAAGATTTAAACCCCAGGGATAACCTCGTATCTTGCATTTCTTACCTTTTTGGTATTTGATTTTTTTAAGACTAATATGTCTACATGGGAATCCTTTTGTGCAATTTAAAATAGGTTAGGCAAATAATTAATATAAAGAACATTCTAATGCAAGATTGGAAAATCACAGCACATCATTCACACAAACATTAATAGCCTTAGAAAACGTGCTGTGGTATACCATAGGAGGAACAAGATCAAAATAGTTTATTAAAACTCTAAACCAGCATCTTAAGACTTCTTTAAAATTTTATACAATTAATTCTGATTCGAGCATCAATGTGATTTGCTAGTTGTGCACTAAGCATTGCATCATTTAGAAAGGTCTTCTCTGCTTTAAAGTGCAAGGCTATTTTCTTAAGGGATGAGGATTTTAGTGCATTTTAAGAAATTCTGTGAGCTGTGGGATGCTTCCTGGATTCCTTAAATAGTCTTCAAAAGACTCTTCTTAGCCAAAGAGAACATTATAACAACAAAGTGATACATTTTAATTTATTTATTTATTTTTACATTAACTGGACTCACATTAAAGCAGATGTTCAATATTTGAAAAGTGTCACTGGAAATTTTATGTGGAATAACCAAAACTTATTTTTGGCATCAGCAGTCATTCTGGAGGTGTAACTCATACAGCAGACCAAGATCATGGGTACACAGTTCATATTTAGGAGGGTTCCTCAGTTTCCTGTCTAATTCAGCCTTTTTTTCCTCTTTTTTTTTTTTTTTCTTCCCAAAATCATCCTTATTGGGCTATCAACCATATATTGATAGAGGCCAAAGTTTATACTGCTCTACTTTTCAGAAAGTTAGTATCTAACATAATTTATGCCAAAAAAAAAAACCCAACCCCAAAACAAAACCAAACAAAAACACCAAAACAAAACAACAACATCAACAAGACAAACAAACAAACCGAAACCAAAGGGGTCTAGAAAAATAAACCCCAAACAATATAATTCTCTCTACTGTTAGGTAACTCCACTTTCTCAATTTTCAGACTGCTTTCCTCTTATTTGAAAGTATACAGAGGAGCTTCATTATTGTGCTGTCATCTACCTGGACTTTGACACAGTCCCCTCCCAGCATTCTTCTGTCTTAAACTGGAGAGAGATGATTTTGATGGGTGGACTATTCAGTGGATAAAGAATCGGCTGGATGGTTGCATCCAGAGGATGGTGGTCAATGGCTCACTGTTCAGATGGAGGTCAGTGATGAGTGGTGTCCCTCAGGGGTCCATACTGGGAGCAGTACCATTTAACATCCTCAGCAATGACACAGACAGTGGGATCAAGTGCACCCTGAGGAAAATTGTAGATGACACCAAGCTGAGTGGTGTGGTTGACATGCCTAAGGGAAGAGGACCAATGGACCTGCACAAGCTCAAGAAGTGGGTCCCTGTGACCCTCGTGAGGTCTAACAAAGCCAAGTGCCCTGGTTTGGGGCAATCCCTGGTACCAATACAGGCTAGAGGATGATGGGATTGAGAGCAGCCCTGTGGAAAAGAACTTTGGGGTACTGGTGCATAAAAAGTTGGATCAGAACAGGTCGCCCAGAGAGGTGGTGGATGCCCCATTCCCGGAAACATTCACGGTTGGGTTGGACAGATCTCTGAGTAACCTGATGGAGCTGAAGATGTCCCTTCTCACTGCAGGGGGGTTGGGCTAGATGACCTTTAAAAGGTCCCTTCCAACCCAAACCACCCTATAAGCCTATGATTCTATTTAAGGTTTCTTGCTGAAATTAAGGCTTCTTTCTGCCAATAAAATCTCACCAGCATCTTGGCTCCAGTACTCAGAGTAAATTGTAACATAAAACAATATCCATGCAGAAGCAGATATGTTAACCAAAAGTTAACACATCAAGAAACCGAGGCATCTAGACACTATATTATCAGCATTATGAACAACTATAGTCTAAGACATGATTTTGTATTTCTCACAGATTTAGATTTCATGTATCTCTGTATTGTCCCAACACAAGTAACTTCTAAAATATGTATGAAATTCTATTTCTGTAGAGAGTGGCCAACAGCTTTGATGTAACCTTTCTGAGTTGCAATATCACAATGTATGAGCCACATGTGGGTAAATCAATATTCAGAAGTAACATCTTATATAAAATGTGGGCAATGCAATGCTTAACATATCTCCTATTTAAAAAAAAGCTATCTTTGTGGAAGAAAGTCTTGGAAGTCTTTCTTAAAAGTCAGAAGATATGTACATAAGAGGGTTTTAAAGATTCTTTTGCAATGAATTTAAAGTACATGTATTAGCAGATCCACATGTTCTCTTAACAGCTCTAATGCAGTGTTTGTGAACTTTAAAAGCTTTCCATTTTTTGAAGGCAGTCTTTCAAGTTATAAGCTACTCACTTTATATTAAGGTTAACATAATCAATAGATTTTTCAGCAGATCAAAATATTTTCATATCAAGAAATGAAAACTGACGTAAAGCATCTGTAATTATTTATAACTTTTTCCACCTTTACAGCTGAAGAAAAACTCTGCCTGTTTTCTCTTTAAGGATGGACCTTCTATCTGAGAGAAGACTGCTGGATACATCACCAAAGACTGTGTTTCAGCTTGGTATGCCTCCATGAGCTTCAGCAACCAACCATGTCAAACCAAGCGGGCATTATCTGGAAAGTGTGCTGTTCTGGCAGGACTCAGTTGAACAGAATGGAAACTATTCTGATATTATTGCAAATCCAGTGGTTTACCTTTGTCAGTTTTGCCCAGTCATCCTGTTCTACAGAGGGTATAATCCCTGGAGAACTGCAAAGCAAGGCTTCAAGTGACACAGACACTTTGGGTAACTAATTGTTCCAAAAACAGCTGAAGGGAGGTGATGGAAGTACTGGTCATAAACTTGTAATTAATAAACCTTCAATGGCATTGCAAATATAAATTAAGTCACTTTGAAAGCTGGGGATAAACAGAAGACTCAAAAGAAAAGGTTGTAATTGAATTTTTAAAAATTATTTTCTGGGAGAACTGCCAGTTGAAATTTCCTTTAGCAAGCTTCAAGAAAGATATGGACCTAAATAGTAATTCACTCCCTGTAAAGTCAATGTCAATGCAAAGTCCTTTTTAAAAGGTCTATCAAGATCACATCAACCTGGACAAAATCTTGATATGCCTAACATAAGTGGTAATTAATAGACTTATTTTTTCCTTAAGTGCAGGAAACAATAATAACCAGGTCTGCTACAAAAACGAAGGCAGAATTCTTCAGAAACTATGCAGCACAAAAAGGTCAAGTGGAACCATTTTATGAATAAATCATGAAATATTTTCTGACTAGATTCTTGCTCCCCTTACAAACAAGCTGAGAATAGAATCTGTCTTCGTCTTACTCAGAGTTCAATCCTCCTCGCTTCCCTCCTTGGGACAGAAAACATGTACGTCTGCAGTAAAGGAATTATGCCTCTTATGCCCAAAATTTATTTATTTTT
This sequence comes from Megaceryle torquata, assembly GCA_024611175.1. Classification (NCBI taxonomy): domain Eukaryota; kingdom Metazoa; phylum Chordata; class Aves; order Coraciiformes; family Cerylidae; genus Megaceryle; species Megaceryle torquata. Next base: position 40,920 of record JANIJG010024732.1, read on the forward strand.
TTTCAAATAAATAGAGAGCACAACAGAAAAGCAAAATTATGACTACTTTTATACTGTATCACTTTTTTTTGGTGACCGTCAGTGCACTTATTTCTGAAGAGAGCCTATACGAAAGAGAAACCAAAAAATTAATTCACCACTTTGGCTCAATAGAACTAATCTATTTAACTTGAGGCTTTAAAAGCATTTCTGTAGTGACTTCTCTAGTACAAACCTCGGAAAGTGCTCCCTCATTAAAGATGAACAGAGGATTTAGAGACTGTCAGTCTTGGCCTGGCCTATTTTGAGTCTTCCATTATGAACTACAGGCAGGGTTTATCATTGCCCAAAGAAGGGGCCAGAACACAGAACACACTGTTAAACTCAGATGATAGTTGGAGAGTATTTTCTGAAGGATTCTGTAAATAGCTCATTTCTTTTAAAAATTACTTGAGTGATCTAACTTTTGAAAGGGGAGTCTCTATCCAGACTCTTTGTTTGCTCTAGCTGTGCCTCCTTTTCTTTCGTCATGACACAAATTTCTTCAGAAAAGGACTCCACAGCTCTAGCTGATACACAAAAAAAACCCCAAACCTTTTCCACCTGTAGTCAATTCCACTAAGAATTAAAACAAAAATAAAGATTAGAGAATCTCCACAGTACTTCAAGCAGATATGTATACAAGTATGCTATACTTTCCTGTATAGCATGGGAAAACTAAAACATCTTCAGAAAGACTATGGCCCCCACTAGGAACACATTAATTTTCAGAATATATAAAATTATCACTTGCTGCTGAACCTGAACATAGGCAGCCCTTTCTGGCAGTAAGGATGTAGCAGAAAGCAATTTAAATTACACTATCTGAATGTTTTTCCTCTCCCTGTGTGTAATTACAATTCTTTCCAATGCTTACTGGCACTGTTAAGCTTCCCCTTGCTGGGCACTGTATTGTTTAGAGGCAGCACTGGTTCTCATAAGAAGGCAGTAAAGGAATTGATTGAATACACCGCTGATAGGTGATCAGCGAACACATCTAACGGGTGCCAACGTACGAGGGAATTAACCCAGGAATGAAGTTGACAAGAACGTAGGCCTGAGATGAGATCCTTAACTTGCTGTGTGCTGAAATATCAGCACATTTCTAATGAAATTCCCGTGTCCCCAGCGGTGGCTGGCAGACAAAGGAGCCCCTCAGCATCGAGTCCAGCAGAGGGAGTCGGGCACCTGTCACCACTGCCTCTGGCCACAGCCAGGATGGCCCCACAGGGACACTTCTGTGCCCTCTCTCAAGGGCCAGCTCAGCTTAGATCTGCTACACCCGTCAACTACCCTGCGGTAATTTTCAAACAGAAAGGCTCAATAAATGTCTAATCATTTTGTAACACTCCCAGTGACAGATCACGTAAGCTTTTACAGCACAACGTCGGAACAACTTCATAACGAGTGCTGTTATTAGTTCAAAATATTCTACGTTTGCAAGCTTTTTGGTTAATTCAACGTTCTGCACAACCTGAGAACATCTGGAAGGAAAGCAGCTGGACCTTCTTGTTAAAAGTAATTCTACTCAACTACTTCCTATCTGTAACTGCAGTAGTTTTTTGTGTGAGAAATTAATTTTTTTAGATCCTTTACTGATTTTACGTCAATCTAGTTACATCCCAAATATCACATCCACGTTACTAAAAACATAATTATTTATACCAGATGTTCTTCTTTTGGTCAACATGTGAAAACAAAGCCCTATTACCAACATATTTTCCCATCCCAAGCAATACCCTGAAATCTTTGTCAAACTTTCTTGCTTTCATCATCGCTCAGCTCATCACACAAACCATCTGCATAAATGAAGATGTAAGCATCTGCTGTACAGCAAACGGTCTCGGGGCAGATGTTTTTATCCTTGCCTTCATGTCGCTGGCTTGGCTACATTATTTGAACAGATGTACACAATCTGAAAGTGTCGTGTCCCACAGTGAAATGTCTCCAACTGCTTCCTATCAAAGTACATAAAATGCTATTTGCACCTGCATTTATGTTAATGACACAAAGGCAGCAGGGGTTCCCAGCAAAGCTAAGAAACACATTTACATGGCTAATTAAAGTTTGACATCTCCCAGCACCAAATGACCGTACTAACATGGATACACAAATGTACTAAACTATAAAATGACTTTAGAATGTATGATTTATTTTTTTTTTTGATTAAAATAAAAATACTCGAGGAGGAAAAACTAAGCTATCAGCCTGTGATAAACTTTTCCAATGTATATTTAAATAAAGACAAAGTATTAAAATTCCTAGATAAGCCAGGACAGCCTTATATTTTGCACATTAACTGTGTAAGATACACAATTATGTCATGTTAAGAGTAATTTAACAAAAATGCTTTATAAATCTAGCAATCCCAGAAGTATTTCAGTTCTCCAAGGCACACTGGTATTATCTGTTCTAGTTTTGTCCTGCTCTGGCAGAAGGGTTGGACTCTATGATCTTTGGAGGTCCCTTTCAACCCCTACCATTCTGTGATTCTGTGATTTTGTTTCATTATGGAGCACTGTAAGAAAACCCAACACTTGCTGAACAGTAAATATTGACACGAGTGTGAATGACAGAATATGAACAAAATCTTAGAATCTACATTTTTATCATTATTCAGAAAAGTGCATCTGTTTGAACATGGAGTTACAATTGCTTGTTATATAAATGATAATCACATTTCTTATGAAACATTTTTAACTGAGAAAACCAGAGATACCCTGAAGGAGAATGTATTAAATGACAGAACTCCTGCTATTATGTGACAAATGGTAGCAGCGAAGGGTTTACGTTTTCACTTGAGGAACTTGCACTAACCATTATTTCCATGCTCAGCTGAAAAATGTTATAACAAACACTTTCAAAGTATAGAAAGACCAACAAAAATACTATACTGGATGTAACTGATGAAGAGGCTCTACTTCTACCTCCAATACCATTTATTTTAAAATCTTTTCTTTGTAAGAAATATACCAGTGTTACAGATGTACAAAAATCACTGCTAATTGCTAATAGGCTCAACGCTTTCCAAGTGCCAAAACACATTTAAGAAACAAAAGTGATGCTTGATACAAACACCAAAAAAAAACCCCAAAAAGGTGATAGTAAAATAATACAAAAAGCTATAGTGACACTGGTATGTTTGTGGAATATCATGATTTTACACTGATACAGATCCTGGTCAAGATCTGGTTATGGGCTCTAATATGAACCATCACTTCTAAAGTTTACAACGTGGCTCTTATAATTCACTCTGGGTACAAGCTGATAAACACAAAAATCCATTCAAGTCAGTATTCTGTTGTTTGGGGTTTTTTGTTTTGCTTTTTGTTTGTTTGGTTTTTGTGGAGTTTTTCGCTTGTTTTTGTTTGTTTGTTTGTTTAAGAAGTCTTCAAAAGTACCTCAAAGCAAACGGTTCATCAGTTTCAAGTTTGCAAACAGCTTCATTGTCTATATTCTCCACCTGTTATTCAAAAATGGCTTTAACATAAAGGTAACACATTCAATTTGACTACAAATTCCTATTATTTACAGGAAAAATTAAATGAAGGCTCTTAAGCATTAGAACTGTGGGTGTAGATCCACTACAGGGTGGATAGCTTTAAGCAACAGTAAATACTGTCTCCCTCTGAAAGAACAGTCACAATTAGAACTCATCAACTAAGATCAATTTGCATGACATCCATCTGGAACAGCTTGCTCAGAATTATTACAGCATCATAAAAATACTCAGTCTTCACAAAACAGGTAAAGTATAAACTTACATGACAGTAAAAGCTCAAGGTTTCAAGATAAGTAATATATAGTGCTTTTCTTAATTAACATAAGTACTAACGATGGAAACTTAACTGACAACCAGCAGTGGTTCTGAAAGGTCCATTAGAGCTTATGTCATATCCATCAAATCTTCACTCACACTTAGGAAGTATCATTAAAAATGACATCCAGGTTAAAAATCTTATTTAAACATTAGCATTGTGACACAGATCAAAAGGGAAAGAAAATTAAAGTTATGGCTGCTCATTTAGAGGTTTGGGAATACACAGTTGCAGTACAAATACTCTTAACTAATAACAGAGGGGGAAAATTCAAGATGCTAACCCTACTGAAAACTAAATGAAGAAAAGATGACTTCTGAGGAGAGGAAAAAATAGAAAAAATATAGTTTAAAAAACTGTTAGTAAGGATAGGAGTGCTGGAGAAAAGGCACTTATAATGTAAAAATCTAAGTGTATATTCAGAAAATACTTATTTTCTTGTTTGTGCTACTCTTGTAGCATAGCTTCCAAATAGATTTGACCCCTAGCTATAGGGAGGTCAAATATGATAATGATTTTCAAATATAAAGCACTAGAACAAGTTGCCCAGGGAGGTGGTTGAGGCCCCATCCCTGGAGACATTCAAGGTGGGGCTTGACAGAGCTGTGAGCAACCTGCTCTAGTTGAGGATGTCCCTGCTCTCAGCAGGGGGGTTGGACTAGGTGATCTCTGGAGGTCCCTTCCAACCCAGACATTGCTATGTTTCTATATGAGGATAAAAAAATAAATGTAATAAACCCTGCTAAATCAAGCAAGAATCAGACTTATGTATTTCAAGTTTCAACTATAGGTGGTAACAGTAATTAGCCATGTCCTAAAGAAAACAATCCCAGTCATTCTAATCATTTAAAGTGATAAATGCTGCAGTACAATGGCTTATTTTAAAAATACTTATTAGGGTAGAATAATAAGACACAGGTTATATTGTGATTTATTAATGATGATATTTCTTCCACAGTTTGAATCACAAAAAAAAAAGTATAGAAAGTATACTATACCTGCAGAAAAAGGATTCTGCATTATGCCCTTTAATAGTTACGAGAACATTCCTGGAAAGAAGAAATACAGATACTTAGAAGTTCTGACAGTTTTTCGTAAGCAACAAATAAAATATTGAAAAAAAAAAAAAAAAAAGGACAATGGTAATAGTTTTCTCAAAGTATATTTCAGAATGGATCCCACTATGCCCATGCCTCATGAAAATCATCACCAGAGTTGTAATCCAAGTGTTTCTCTAGATCACAGGTACCCTTATAGGCACTCTCCATATTTCACCACTGAGTACAACTAATTTAGGCTTCTTGTAATTGAAAACCCCCATACAAACCGGGAAAAAGGACTTATCAGGAATTCCAGTGTGATGATGCATTCTTCAGAATCACAGACAACGTAGGGTTAAGCAATCATTTTCCTTCAAATATTTACTGCATGGATTCCACATAACTGACTGACAAGCAGAATCTTCCAAGGATGCTACAGTGAAGATGTTTGCTTCACAAATGCAAGCTAATCTTACACTGCCACCTCTCCTGAATTTTATGCTGGTACTTACCACAATATTTGATGCATAATGTTTGACATAATCCAGCATTACATCAAGTGGCCAGCAAATAACTTAAAAGTTGGCTATTTGTTACCAGTGCAGTCACTGTGCTGCTTAAACTCTGGTCAAGTTGTGATTCAATAATCAAGTAAGGAGAACGTACTATAACGGCTACAATAACAGTACAATATAAAATTGTGTTACTACCCACTAAGATTTTATCATAAAACAATCTAGCTTTTGGAATGGCTGCATAATAGTTTGGTTCAGCTGCCCACCAACATGTTACAAGTCACATAGGGTATAAAAGTCTCATTCTCCTGATGCAGCTGGAGGCTTTGGAAAGATAACAGACAAGTCCATTGACTGACAGATGGAACTCCTAACTACTTGGGGGTTTACTTGGATCTAGGCTTTCATACCAGTGCATATCTATAACATTTCCCATGAGCAGAGCCAGCTGTGCGGATGTGGAGTTTGCGTATTTTCCTGGCCAATTTAACAGCCGGTAGAATCCTAAAGAACATTCCAGAGATGCACTCAACAGACCCCCTTCTGAGCACATGAAGTACTGATTGCTTTTGGATAAAAACAAGAAGAGTTAGGACAAATTCTGACATAATTACCAAACACAAAAATAGGTCTTGAATGTATTAGTTTACTATCGTGCAAATGCCTCTCAAAAAGCCATGGAGAGGTTCCAGGATGGCTCTGTGGACCATGAAGTATAAAAGAGGCAAAACCAATTCCAATTCCATTTCGAGGAAGTTCAATACCAAAGGATAACAGAAAATTGTGGGTGATGTGAGATGATCTCCCACAGTGCAGGCAGGTGAGGCTCTTCGGTAACTGTATCTTCTGTGCTGAGCTGTATGTAATGAGAAACTCTGTATGTCAACCAGCACATCTGGCACAGGTTTGCTGACGCACATCAGCAGGTCCCAGGCTGCCTCAAGGAGCCTCTGTCCGTGGTCCTTAAGCAGTCAGCCTCTGATCTGTCAGACCCAGTATATAAACATCTGTTGGCTCATCACATCACAGTAACATATAGACAACTCCCTCTTAACCTGTCAGGTTGGAAACAGACCACTTTGATGTAATTTTAGAATGACAAAACACTTGTAGGGACCAGTGTGGATTTTCATCTTGCCACCCACAGTGTAAGGCATCCTTCTTTCTGGCCATATTGCTCAGTAAGATCTCTATACAGAAACAAAGCCAGAAGTTTTTCTTCCACTTTGTTTTCATGCGCTAGAAATCATATAGTGAAGTAGTCCAAGCAATGCATATTTTTGTAAAAAAAAAAAAAAAAATGTAGTAAGGAATGATGTTCACATGAATGTTCTCAAAATTATAACTCTGAAGTCACATTTTAAGTGGTTTTCATGGTCCCTCCTGGTTGGAGTAAGCTATAAAATCATTTAAAAGGGTGCCTCACTTGGGATTACTACCTCCTCCAGACTTGAGGATACAGATTAGTAATACTTGGAATACCATATGGAACACAAGCTCCACATCTTCCAAGCACTCACAGGCCCTAATGCCAGGCCAGAGAGTGGGACCACAGAAACCCAAACATTCTGTACAGGCATCTCTGATTTCAATTCAGCCCTAACTGCAGTCAGAGAATGTTCTTGATGGAGAAAATCCAGTGCTTGACAGACTAGTACATTGATCAGCTACTGTCACAAAAACCCCCCAAACTGTATAATTTCTCAAATTAACTTTTCATCTTCATCTTTCTTTCATCTTCCTTTCTCAGCATTCATGATTTTTTTAATTTATTTTTGTTATACTAAAGAACCCTTCACTACCCTTTCTTTTTGCATATCTTTAATCGAGTAACCTTCCTTTTCAGAAAAAAACTGAATAGCTCAACAGATACTGAGTATCTGCATATATTTATGTTTAGAACACGCATCAAACTGCAGTCTTATCAAAAACTTCTGCAATTCTCAATCAGTGCATAGTACAGAAGTTGAAGAGTGTAACATCTATATAGCCACCTATACCTGCCCTCAGAACTCCGGGTTTTCTTTTTCATTTGAGTATAAATCTGGCTTGGCACGACTACTTCCTACAAAAAGCCTGTTTTCCTCAGTTTGTAACTTTACCATAACCCAATAAATAAAAACATTCAAGTCACAGTACTGCAGAACTCAAAATAGTTCTCTTGCTATCTGCTGCTGACTGGTCAAAGATGGAAAGAAATCTATTTTCAAGAATTTCAAGTGGAGTGGAGTTGAAGTTGGAGAGAATTAAAAAGTAATATTTATCTTAACACCACAAAAAAAGCTCTGTCACGCCTACACTACTCCTTATGTTACCACAGGATAAAAAGATAAATGAATTTTCAACCAGAAGCAAAAACATCAAATAAACTGGGAAAAACTACACTGTAAATCAGTCTTTAACAATCAAAGGAAGTGGAGCGTATACATGTAATAATTTAAAAGCAATTTTCACAGAAAGATACCCACAGGTCTTTTATAGGAAATTATTGTCCTGATAGACAGACTTAATCTGAATATCAGGCGAACCCAATTAACCTAATTTGATGCCCGTCCATACTAAGACATTTATTTTAGATGTTACACAAAATCCTTCAGGATACTACACAGAAAACGATAAATAGGCTATAAAGGTTATGACATTAATTTTACTGTCATTCTCATGCTTTAAGCAGGCATCAAAACTAAAAATCTCCTCCTTTGGGAAGAAAAAACTACCTGAAAGTAATTATAGTATTCATTATCATAACAGTATTAAACTAAACCACTATGACCCTAACTGAATTAATTTTTGGTACCTTTTGTTAAAAGAACAAAGCTTCTCGATGTTGACTGCACCTTCTAATGCAGTTCATGCAATGGAAGAAAGCATTAAATCAAATCTTATAATTTCATATTACGTTTAATTATGAATTTTAATTTAAAACTAGCCATGTATAGAAGTGTTAGTTAAATATTATGTAATTTCATTTCAGAAGGAAAAGCTAAAAAAAAAAAAAAAGAAAAATTAAATACTTGGTACAGTTTAGAAAAGACATCCTCACAGACGCCCATGAAATGTCAATTTATATTTCAGAAGAGATTTTATTCACTCCTTTTTTCCCACCTGTTCTTTCACACACTGTGCCATCCTGTAATCGGCAGTGCCGTGCAACCGTTCTCTCCCCAAATTCAGAAATTTCTCAACAGAAACCAAGATCTCCAAAAATCATGAATGAATCAGATCACCATAACTTCCAGGAAAGTTAGCGAAATCTGTTGGCATTTAAAGGCTGAGTTAAACTTGAAAGAAGGGATTAAAATATTGAAGGTATGCAAAAAAAACCAGAGGAAGGTAAAATTGACACAGACCGAGTAGTGTAACACACAAAAGCATTTGTTCAAGCGAGTGTATTTGCCAAAAGCCTGCAGTGCTTGGCAACTTCATAAAATCAAGCACAAGGCATTAAGCCAATTTGTTTAAAAAATAAAAACCCCTCCAAAACTGCAAACCCCAATAACCAAGCAATAGGTGATTTGCATTTCTGAAAACATGCAAAAATATTCTGCTTTTCACTTATATTCTATTTTTTACTATCCAAATCTTCAGTTGCAGAAGTCTGGTTTATTCTTATGTAAAATTTTCCATTTTAAATCGTATTTTCACACTAGGTTTTCATCCTGTATCAGTAAATCCGATTCTATATCATCCCCTTATTCTATATCTGAAGAGATATGCATGTAGTCACGAACAACAGCTTTTTTGTACAAGAGAAATTACACCCTGCTTATGCTTCCATACTTTGGTAATTAATCAGGGAGAAATGTGGTGTCTGTGTCAGAATTCTTTTCAGCTGAGCCCGTTAGGTGACTTCAGCAGAGAGCCAAAAAGAAACAGAAACCTCAGTGCAACCGGTCACTTTTCCCAGTACAAACCCAGCAGAACCTAAAAGCCAGGCTATTTTTAAATTTTTGGTCATCCTTTGAGATGGAGCAGCCCAAGCACATTTCCTGAACTTCAAGCCTCACATGCCCCAAATGCCACAGTGGCAATTCTGGACCAACATTCTTCCCTTCGTACTCAGGCGACGTATAGAATGGTTGGCTGGCATGCCTACATCACGCCCATCTGTCAGAGTGGAACCGTGCCTACGCGACAGGTTCCATGCTCCTTTCATTAACACGCTGCTGATAATAAAAGCTTATTTCCGAAACAATATAGGGCAACTTCAGCCTTTGGCTTAAAATTAAAAGCCAGTTAAAAGTGATTGCTTTTCTCGAGGAGATAAATCTGTTGAAAACAACTTGGAAGGTTTTTTCGATGGTATGAATAAGACTGGTAGATAGAATGCAAGAAATAAGGATGTTCCACAGGTTTTCTACTACTGCAGACAGCCTGCTGTAGAGTCTCAGTAATTGTTATTTTAGAGCTGTAACTATCTCCAAGAGAGCAACTTCAAGGACTTGCAAAAAAATTTCTCAAAAGAACACCTGTGAGAAGAGAAGGCCAAAGAAGAAGCAATATTGAGTCTTCAGTTTATGAAATGTTATGTGTATTAAATAAATTGTAGTTGAACAGTTTTTACGACTGGAAACAACTCCGACTATTTTCCATTTGAGAAAATAACTCCATTCTGGAAAACTAAAAAAAGAGCAGCAAGGAACAGCACAGTTGCTATTAGGCCTAATATTAGACAATTCAGGGAAAGTCAAAAAATAACATTTTTTTTTTCCAAATTTCTAATTTCAAGTGACAGATTTCATTTTATGTTTCCCTTAGTAAATATCTTCCCAGTAGGACTGCTTTGAATGCCACAAACTGGAGTTCCACATCTGTGTTAGACATCTCTGCCATTATTCTGTATTAAAAGGTCAACATTTCTGATTTTAAAGTATAGTCTTGGATCTTGCTGTTGTGAAATGGACTGTGAAATGATGAATTGGTATCAATTGCTACATTTTATTCTTGATTCTGAGGGCAGCTGGAAACAAAAGCTCTGGAAAATACAAACTATCCATTTCATTTTTATAAGACACTACATGAAACCTGTGCTCTTGATAGTTCTTACAATTTAAATCCAAATTAATTTAGCATTAAAAAAAAACCCCAACCAACCAACCAAACCAGAAATACCTAGCACTCTTGTTTGGTAATGACCAGTGTAAAATTGACTTTAAAATTCAAACTGCACAATTCTTTCTATTCCTGTCACTCCTACCCCACCTGTCCTCCCCCTATTATCTTAGTCCTGAACTAAGCAATAATTTATTGCTCAGGTCCAAACTGCTAAGACATTTTTCCAGGGTTCTCAATGATACAATTTCATAAGAGAGAATCTATAGATCCTACAATTCTGTTAGCAATACGCAATGTCACTCAGAGTGGAATTGCAGCACACCATCGTGGTTTTCATGGTTCTCCTGGTTAAACTGTGAGACTTTTTCACTTTACATCTGGTTGTAGTTAATGACTGGTTTTGTCTAATAAGGACAGAATACCTAATTTGTCATTCACTTTGTACCTGCTGCGGTACATTAGCTTTCTTTTCAGATAAACAGTATCACAAACACTAAACTGTGATTTCATTGCAGTTACAATAAAACTTCATAGCATTAGAGAAACACCTGCATTTGTGTACACAGGTACTCGTATCATCATTCAGGTTGGCAGGGACCATCCCAGGTCATCCTGTCCAACTACCCTGCTTAAACAGGGTCAAAACTGGGCTTAGGGTTTTGTCCAGATGGGTCTTGAAAACCTCCTATCTCAACAAATGCCCTTCAGATATCAAATTATATTTACCACTCAACAACAAAGGATGGCCTGAAAAAAAAAAAAAAAACCCCAAAAAAACCCCACAGTAACATTGGATCTATGTCATAAGACAGATTGTTCTTGCAATACTTCAGAATTAGCTAAAAAGGTACTCAAAAAAACCTTCCTGTGTTTCATGCTATGCTGAAGGACTAAAGGCAAACTGAGTGGAAGAGAACAAAGATATTTTATAGTAAATTGGCATATATACTTTTTATCTGCTTGCTCTTACACTACAGTTAAACAGGTTATTTCAAACACTAGAAAGAGGTACAGCAAAGGTACCAACCAAAAGAATTAAAGATGACTAAAGGAAAGACCAAAAACCCCCCAAACTTTACTTGTATATTGCTTTTTTCCAACTTCCTCAACTTTGATATTTGAGGAATAAGCTACTATGGGTAGTGTAACAATTTTCTGGTGAAAATGAAGTTTTAGGATTCTGTTTAATTATCAATTTTGACTACAGAAATAACCAACCAGGACTGTAATGCTGAAAGGAGAGAAAATGTTCTGTTTTCTTAATTCAGTAGTCCCCGCATATTTTAGAGAAATGCAATACCTCAGAACTTACTCATAGTCATAATGTATTGAAATGTCTCAGATAACCCAGCCCTAAAAATTCCATTAATTATTTAGGGATTAAGACAAGAGTACCTAAGACCAAGCAAAGCATACTAGATTCTAAGACATCATTTCTCTCAACCAAAAAAGCTCTTAAGAATTGTACACAAATATTTAGTTTCTTATGCTGAAGGAAAAGGACTATTTTCTTCAGCTGAACTCAAAAATAACTTCCAAATGCTACAGAACAATTTACTTGAGAACACCAAAGTGTTGCAAGGCACAGCTGGTTCTTGCTGATTGCCCTGTTCTGAAAAATATCCCAGAAAACTCATCAGATGGTGTGCAAACAACTGTTTTGACTGAGTTTGTGCTACACTGATTCTAATCTCAAGCTTTGGCTCTAACATTGCTAACATAGACCACTCTTTTGGATAGCTGAGTTCCCAGTATGCGTTAAGAACATATATACTTTTAAAACCAGAGATGTAAATAGTTGTTTCTTCATGATGATGCTGAACATTAAAAGCATTGCCCAACTATGAATTACATCCTATGTTTCCCCAACGTGATCCTACTCACCAGAAAGGAATATGTACCTAACAGATCACACTGTTTTCATAAAAATATAAAGGCTGGCATAAGCAACATAAATGACATAATAAACTGTTCTACACTGGAAGAATTATCCAATCTTAAATTTACAATGTAGAACATAATCTCACTGTAACACCCTCATAAAACTCAGTTGCAAGTTTAGTGCAACAATTAAAAAATCACATTTTACATAAGGTCTGTGGTACTAAAGACCTTAAGTGTAAAGGAATACTGCATAAATTTCAGACTTGTAGATAAAAGGAATTCCATACACATGAACAATGTAGTCAAAATTATCTCACAAAATTAAGGGCAGTTAAAACTTCCACAGATGAAGTGAACTACAGCTGCAGAATCCTTGTGAAAACTTCAGCAAGAGAAGCACATGCAGAGGATGCAGCATCATCCTCCCCCCCCCAATTCCATGGTGCACAAACTATTTGATACAGACCCCAGCAGAGAAGTTCAGCTGTTTGCCTACATTCTTTGCTCAAATAGTCATAACCCTCTACTTTTCTGGGAAAGGACTATTGCTGCTTCAGTGGTTTCTCCTGCATGGAATGCCCCAGTTCCCTGCCTGGGAGATCCCAAAGGTCAGACTCTAAAGAGAAAGCAACTGCTGGGCCAAAGTGACTGATGTATCATTTATTTTAAGAACAATCAGAACATAACAGGGTGGATTTTCCAGTCAATCTGGTATAAGCATATTTATTAATACCAATTGTAAAATTTAAACAGACAAAAATATTGTCTGTTTAAATTTTACACACAAGCTTATCTAGATTTGGTAACATAGCTTGATTGATTAGCAGCCAGAAGCAACACAGAATGTCATTCAAACTGGTACACCATTCATCATGCCATATAAAGGACAACATTTGAAAGATGAAGTTTATATCCATATTCTATAATTTACCTAAAGGATACCTTTTTTGAAGGGCTTATTACTCTCTGTCAGCACAATGGTACTGATGAAACATTCCTTCTTAGAACAAAAACCTTCAGGTGCACATACAAAAAAGAATCCAAAGTCTAACCGGTCCCAGTTTCCTGCCTTCCCTCACTTATCTTGTGTTGTTTTCATTGTGCAAACAATCCTTGCCAGTAGAATTTCCATATTTGTATCCACCACCCTCTTTGTTGTCTGAAAAATGTTAAAGGCACAGAGCTTCAAAGACTATGGGACATACTTAATGAAGTGTCCTCAAAACATGTTCATGTTGGAAAAAATGTGAAATAAACATGTCAAAATTATTCCTGGCCACTGTCCAGCAACCAGCTGTGGAACCCTGGGAACATTCTTCTCCTCTGTGTGCCTCCAGCTTTCCCTTCTGTTCCTAACAATATTTGTATTCCGAAGTCATTCAGTTAAATCTCAACCTAAGCAAAATCAAACTGAATTAGGTTCTTCAAGAGAAAAACAATTAAGCATGACTCAGCTTTTAAAGGAACTAGGTGACTGTGGTTTGACACACAGTACCTTTTCATTAGCTTCTCATAAAAACAGGCTGTGGGACACCTATTCTGCTTGAGTCATGGCAAGTCTTCAAATTCTAACACTGAAATTCTGCTCACTTATGGTAACTAAATAACCAAACATCTTTTTTTTTTTATTAGTGGCACAAATTCCTACATTATGGGCAAATTCAAACTTTGGTAGTTAGATTCAGTGTCTCTAAATTTCAGGAGAGTTTTAACTATTTGAGACACTGCTCAAGCACACACAGAGTTAAGAAAGGCAAAGTTCATGAGCAATTACAACTAGCAATGGATGGGAAAGGTGACAAGACTTCTGCACTTATACTGGCAACAAAAGAAAGGCTAAGGAAAATGTGAGCCCAATGTTTAAAGGGAGAAAGGAACCAGGTGACAGAAAGCATGGAAAAAGCTGAGGTACTAACATAACCTTACCAACAGTAGTTGAAGATATGGTTCAGTAAGAGAATGTAACTGGATCTGTACAAATCGATAGGATCAGGATATATCCAAGAGTGCTGAGGGAGCTGGTGAGCGTCACTGCGAGGATGCAGTCTATCATCTATTGAAGTCATGGCATCGAGGGAGACTCCTGAAGACTGGAAAATGGCACACAGCACATCCATCTTCAATACAGGTGAGAAAGAGGAGCTGAAGAACTACAGGCCAGTCAGCCTATTCTCAGTCCACAGAAAGGTTATGGAGCAAAGCCTCCCTGAAGCCATTTTTAGCCTGGGAACAGCCAGCAGAGATTTACTGAGGGCAAATCATACCCCACTAACCCAGCTATGCTCTGCAATGAAATGACCAGGCCAGTGGATAAAGTGAGGGCAGCGAGTGTCGTTCATCGTGATTGTATGAGGGTCACTGACATGGTCTCCACTGTATCTTCACAGCCAAGTTGGTGAGATATGTATTGCAAGGTGGATGACACGGTGCGTGGAAAATTGGCTGGACTGTCAAGCTAAAGGGTGTTTGTGATCAGTGGTGTAAAGTTCAACTGGCAACCAGTTACCAGCGGTATTCCTCTGGGATCAATTCTGGGGCCAACACTGTTTAACATCTTTATGAATGACCTGGCTAATGCAATAGAGTGCACTCCTAACGTGTGCAACTGATAGGAAACTGGGAGCTGGAGGGCAGGGCCATTTCACTATGATCTAATGGACAGAGAGGTGTTAGGATAAAGGTTGGACTTGGTGATCCTAGAGGTCCTTTCCAACCCTAATGATTCTATGATTCAGAGGAACCTAGACAGGCTGGAGGAAAAGAGCTATCAAAAAATCTGTGAAACCCAACAATGCTGAATGCAAGTGCAAGCACCTTCCCATGGAGTAACCCCACCCAGCAGTACAAGGTAGGGTCTGACTTACCCATTCTGACCAGCATTAATTATGCAATTATTCTTTATATCTTCACTGACAGCATCTGACTTTTCAAGGTGCTCATATTATACTTTCTAAATTTGGGCACATTAGTTCCCCTACCCCTCCAGCCTTCTAAAATTTCTCCACTGTTCTGTGATTTGTTAAAACTCAAAATTAATAATTCATACAGCTTCTAAGCTCCCTTTTTTTTTTTAAAGTATCTGTAGGTGTCAGCACCGCAGATTTAAAAACATTTAATGTTAATAGTTGCTGGTAGAGTGATAATACGTTCTTTCCATCACTAATGATGGAGGAGGTGAGATGTAAAAGCATAATCCAGCCTATTTCTGAATATGGAACATAATATTTATTGAATATTTATGCCTTTTTCTGCACAGCAGAAATTTATCATCCTTGCCTGTTCTTGGTCTTCTATCATTTCTAAGCTTTTGTATCCTCCAAGAACACCTTCTATATTTAAGGAATTCTATTCCTTATTACTGCCCACAGATTTTTATTATTATCTTTACTTCCTCAACTGTCTCCAAGCCACGTAGTGCTTGCCATCATCAGCTCCCCCCCATTCCTTAAACCGTATTGCTAACTTCACTCCTCTTCTTACCTTGTTCTAACCAAACAAATCATGTTTCCCAAGAGAAGAATTGCTCTGGGACTATCTCAATGAGCAAGCAATTGTCAAGTTAGTCAGATTCTCATGCTCAAGTATTCCTTGTTTTCAAAGTTTGGTCTTTTCTGAAGATTCAAGTAGGAGATATGTGCATGCAGAACGTGTTCTTGGCTCCTAACATGCAAATTTAGGTCACAGTTGCCAACACATCTGCACTACTTATTCTACACGCATCATAAAGAAAACCTGTACAGAATTAACCACAAAAATGTGCCTTTTATTTGTTAGAAAACTTATATATATACACACATGTATGGGTGTTTTAGAAGCTTCAGAAACTGATTACTGGCCACTTGATTTATCAGCCCAAGCTCCCCATAGAGGCAACAGTCTGATTTACCCTGATTTTCCTTTACTGGATACAGAATGAGTTTTAAGGAACTACCCATGTTTCTAGGATCTGAATTACTCTTATAACAAGCCTCCAAAGTATTTTGACAGATAGAACATTGGCACAGCATCACTCTACTCATCTTCTGAGTTAAGAGAACTATTACACGTAGTCAACAAAATGTTTAATATACAAGATCACAGAAAAGTCTGTAAGGTTTTGTTGTGACATTTCAGTTTTCACAGAGGTTCTCCGGTAAATACTCACTAAAAACATTTTAACATACAAGTCTTTTGGGTCCACTGTCATTATTGTTACAAAGCTGTGAGTTGCCTTTTTATTTTTATTTTTTTAATTTATTATTTTGCTTTATATCAAAGAACTAGCATTAAATAGCAGAACTATACAAGCCTGGATAATGAATATGATATCCCATAAAATTTAGATGATAGCTTTAATCTGGAAAGGACATTAGCAAATGCATTTCTGTAAAAACAAAAATTAGTGCCTCCCTCGCAGCAAAGCAGGGAACTCAAGTTCTATCACATTCACTTTCTCTCTGTAAAGGCCATTTGCCTTTCACTAATAGTGAAGTAACTTAAGATCTGTGTTGTAAACTTTGTCCTTTTTACGTGTGCACTGGGTGCATGCCAGAAACCTGGATCATCTTCTCCATCAAACATTTGTTCAATCAGCCCAACTACTTTTTTTTTTTTTTTTTGAGAGCAATGGAAGGGAGGAGGGAGAAAAATAAATGGTGGTGCCAAAGACATTTCCCACCTCTCTTCTACAGCTATTTCTGATCTGTGTGAATTCACTTACTGCATGCAGGCCTCCTGATCCATAGCATGTAAATGTCAATGATCATGCTACGAGTTTGAACTGAATTAACCTTAAAAAAGAAACATGCAATGGCAGTGACAAAGAGCTGCATTCAAACCCACAGTCCTTTGATTAATCTAAAAAATAAAAATTCTTCCATTGATGACAGTTACCTTTAAAGATAAATAGATAATTCATTTTTCAGTATGGGTGCTATAAACATTTAATTTGTAAGTACTTGCAAAAACTGTCCACTGCAATAGCTGTAACACCTACTGTATTTAAAGATGATGAAAACCCACAGACTGGAAATCAAATTCATTTTATACAGATGGAAGAATGAGCTTAAAGTTTCTGAAATGCAAAGTTTTTGGATAGGATTTTTAAAAGAAGTCTCCAATAAGTAACAAGTTTAGACTATATATACATTTAGCAGATCACATAGACAGCATAAAACTACTTTGGGCATCAGACCAGATGGCAAGAATAGAACTCTTTCTACACAGAAGAAACACACGTACAATAAAGATGCAGTGGATTCCTGTTTCTTAATCCCTTTCAAATTGTAAATTACCTTTTAAAGTTCTCTATTTTCATGACTGTTCATCTAAAAACATAAAATTAAAAAGACTTAAAAATACAGACAGAACTTAAAAAAAATTCTGGGAGGTACTTAATCTGAAATGTTAAAAAAGTCACGATGCTTCATTTTCTCTTGGCACAGAAAAAATGCCAGCATTGCCTATCATGATTCTTAATCCACTCCTCTTCACTTGCTAAATAATGGTCTCTAAACTTGGTAAACTGGGCAATAAAACAATATTAGCTAAGCCCATCAGGCATCTATTGTTCCTATATTTATCTAAAGGGCACTGAAAATGTTTTACCTAGTCAGTAAGAGTAATTCCCATCACTGAGCTCACATGCTTTCTGTAAACGATCAGAAATAACAGATACCTGGGATCTTGCTTGTTACACTACTGTAAGCATCAATAAATTGCAGAAAACAATGCTGTTCACAGGATTTTTTTTCCCTTCAAAAACCACTTCCTACTTTATAGAGTAAAAATCCAGTAAATAAGTATAAGCTGAATACAGTCTTTGTGAACTTTGAAAAGAGATCCTTTCAAAAATGTATGTATCATCCTGCAACAGAAATAAAATGGAACTGTTAAATATGAGTTGTAAGTGGGAAAATTATCACTCTAGTACCCCAATCGTTTTGTTTCCCCATTCCAGAACAAAACAAAGCCACCTAAAATTCATTAACAAATCTGAACACGTGCACTGGTTTCAATTATTTCAGATAAAAAAGAATTTCTTTTTTTCTCAATGGGTATAATTCAGAAACTGGAAGAGTTTGTGCAGATTACCAAGTTCAAGACAACAGTCCACCAAGTAACTTACTAGTGGTAGAGATCCTCATCTAACCTGCAATTACTATTTTCAGCACCAAGTCTTTAATGCACAGTTGCTTTTGTCAGCTGAGTATTATCTAATTCAGACACAGAAATCACGCCCATTCAGTCTTTCATTTAAAGATGGCAGTTTTACCCAGGATACCTGTTGGGGTTTTTTTCTGCTTACAAGCAGTGCTCAAATCAAGAAACTGTGAGTGGGCAGTGTAACAGAAGAGAGATTTATTTTTTTTTTGTCTCAAGTAGCAACTACACAGTCTGACAAACTGTTCTATTCCACTTTCTCATACACATTTTTTACAAACTAAGAAATTTGTTTCCGTTAACATTTCGAGAACATTTTCAAGCTTTTATGCCAAACATTTTCATTTTCAGGCAACAAGAGGCAGGAAAGTATTTAATTCTTCTAACATTTGGATCGTAATAACCTCATTTCCTACCGAGAATAGGAAACTGAAGCTGCATTGCCTCATTCCTCAACATTCTATCCTAATATATGATGCCAGTATTCTATAATAAGGCTTAAGTGTTTTCAGAGGAAAAATATGGTGATGATTTAACAGTTTTCCAAAGTGAACATGGGGAAGCTTAAGAAAGAACTGGTCAGGAATGTGAAAGTCAATGGCAACCTTAGCTGTAGGAGATGGTGAATCTTAAGATCCTGAAAAAGCAATCAAGACTCGTAGTAAAATTGCAGTCTTGGACTTGAGGAAACACTCTGTTTGATCAGAGAGCTGGCTGTTGTGACCCCTTTGAAAGTGCTGCCCTGAAACATGAGAACCCTGGTTGATATTTGAGGTCAACCTCTTCAAAGAGTAAGAATAGTCCAGCATTTTGACATGCAGCAGGTGTGGAAGAAGCCCACCCAGATGAACATACTCCTCCTAACTGAGCTCCAGGACAGAGAATCATACCTTAGGTAAAAGAGGAAGAAGCTAACAGGAAGAATACAGAAACATTGCCTTAGGGCACGTACACAGAATTAACAAACAAAAGATTATTTGGAATTGCAACTAGTAAGGGATGTGTAAGGCCAAGAAAGGTTTGCATAGATATTCAAGAGCAAGCTGAGGGAATTGAATATTCCTGTCTATTTTGCACTGACAGGGCTATGCTCATGTTTGGGTTCCCCACAGACATACCTAAGATCAGTTGTAGGAAGAGCAGGAAGTTGTAGGAAGGTTGGAATCTTACTGCTGTCTTCACCTATCTAAAATTGGAGGGTGTATGGAAGATGAGGGCAGACTGTCCTTCAAGCTGCACAGGAGGACAGGAGACTGCAGACAAGTTGCCATGTGGGAAATGGAGATATTAGAAAAAACCCTCACAGTGAAAGCAGTCACACACTGGAAAACGGTGTCCAGAGGCTCTTCAGTATCCATCCATGATGACGATGATGAAGACTCAACTAAACAAGACCTTGGACATCCTCACCTAACTATGAAGGTAGTGTTGTTCCAAGCTGGGCATTTGAGCAGATGACCTTCAACGGTTCTTTCCAAAATAATTTTTTCTATGATTCCCTAATGTGTGTACCCACAAGAGTAGATTACTTTTGGCACATCCTCAAAAACTTATTAGTTTTGCTTTCCAACGTTTGTGTCTCTTAAATAATGAACACTTAGAAATAAATTATTATTCAAATTAACTTTGATATTTCTGATTTCTAAAACTTCTTACTGTGCTACCACAGTATCCTCACATCATCTCTCTCCTCCTCATCAGGTTCTCTGCTCTGTGTTTTACCTCTCTTTTTCCCCAAAGCATCAGTACAGAACTCTAGGAATGAAAGTATGTAAATAAATTAAAGAATAAATAATAGCAAAAGTATGTGCATCAAGTCAGCGAGTGTTCCTAAATACACAGGAAGCAGACAGATGGAATTAAAATGCAGTACATACACAGTCAGTGTTCAAAGGACTGCCACAATTAAGATATCATGCATGCTTAATACTCATGCCTATTGAATGAAGACTAAAGCCAATTCCTATAAAAACATCAGTGTTAATATATTTACAGATAAATATATAGGTATATAATATGTGTTCAAGTACAAAGAACCAAAGAGGAAAGGTAGACCACAAAAAAGCTAATGTGCAACACAAATCTGTCTTGAAGTCAATGTTGTGGAACTCTCCTGTAAGTAGCTCATCAGATCCAGTACCTAGAAAAAGGTCCTGAAAGACAGCTGCAGAAAGGACTTGTGTTCTGAGATTCTCCCATCAATGGATACATGGCATCTTCTGAACCAGGAGAAATCCAAGAATAACTCAGAGAGCTTTGCACACCAGCAGTAAATAACATCATTCTATCAGAATTCCAATCATCTTTTTAGCAGTACTTTGTTCATATAGTTGAAATCATTCGAGAAAGCCAGGGGCAGAAAAATGGCCCTTAAAGACCTAGTTAAGGGGCACTGTGTGATTAATGTCAGTTTGTGAATGTTGGAAGTGAGAAACCACCCCAGTTAAAAACAAAGTGTCTGCAATTCTATGAAATGTGCTATTACATTTGATGTCTGTTAGATTTGTTTACATGTTACTTTTTATAGACAGTTTCAAACTGAGGCACTTAATCGTTCTTTAGATAAGTGAAATGAATTAATTACTATCAAATCCTAGACATATTTATCTATTTTGTCATAACAGTAATTTACATGTCTTCACGAAAGAGAATGTGTGGAACTCTGAGTATAAAAATACAGTTACCTACATTGTCTGAAAGCTTAAAAGCTCACCTAATTACAATTATTCCTTAATTCTATAGCAGCTTGTTAAAACCAAACAGCTTCTTTCTCTGCACTAAATACGCTTAAGATAAGGTCCAGCTCTTCCCTGCATCACAATCACAAGCATCACCTTGCCTCCAGTACATTAGAGACATCTAAATCCAAAAGAATTTTAAGCTAAACCCCTAAGTGAAATCAACACACACACACAAGATCAGCAGCACCAGCTCACATCCTGCAATATGCCTTCTACAAAAAAAAGAGGTAATTTGCATGGGACTCTAAAACTACATATTTTTCACAGAAGAAAATTCAATACCACTCAACGTATTTTCCAATTGCAAAGGTGAAATTTATAATGGAGAGTCAGGTCAATTACATTCTAAGCACTTTTCAAAGTAGATTCTGAACAAGTTAGCTTTAATTACAGTATTACGTGTAACTCCTCACTGTCTTCATCTGAGCAGGAGCAAAATTAAACAGGAAAAGAAAAAGGAAAGATGATCTATACATCCTATTAAACGGAAAGCAGGCTTTAATACAGCTGTAGTCACTTTCTAATGAACTCTTAAGTCATCAGTGTTTTCATAAAACAAAAGTCAAAAATAAGCTGTTGAAAAAAACCTTGAAGCAAAGCAGTAGCTGGCTGCACTTCATGGCACAGGAAACCTAGAATACTTGCAATGTATTTAATGTATATGTAAGGGGATGTATTTCGGCGAGCCCTCTTCATAGGAAGTTTCCTCACAAAATCTCACGTGTCTGGAGATCACATGCAGGCCACGATAAAATGAAAGGAACAGTTTAATTTTCAAAAGATCACCAGTATCCTCTTTGGTTTCTTCAGTTATACTCATTTGGTGCTTCGTGGCTTTTTTTTTTTTCCACGACCACTGTATAAATAGTTTATTTCAGGGCTGTTTCTGTGTGTTAATAGCCCAGAAAGAATCTCTGTGTTCAACAACAAAAATAGGCATATCTGACAGCCATCTTCCCAAGTATATAACACAGTATGCCCAGAAGAACTGGCCAGCATACTGACTGCATTCCATTTATAACTAAGCCATCAAATTTAAGAAGACTTTCTGATAAAAATTAAAAAGACAGTGTCATTAAAATAGATTCTTCCTATCCTTCACCAGCAGAGCAGCACAACTACCAACACGCACACCAACTGCTCTTACTTCTATTTATATAGTAAAGCACAGGCACTGGTATGCATGAGAATTAAACTAAGAAAAGGGCTCTTACTGCTACAATTTATTACCTACATAACATTTTCTTCCAAGTATAATCCCACCGAGCTCACACACAGTTATGGATTCAATGACTCACGAGTCGGTCTGTTACTGGGAAGATGTCTGAGTATCTGCATTGCAAGCACCATACCACAGGTAAACAAAATTATTTGGAGCCTGACAATTTCACAAGCAGGACATTAAATGCACAAGGTACTAACACTAGGATTACGAGAAAATAATTATCTGTAACAGGATAATGAGCTAATGATCACTCTTCAATGAAGTATCAGAATTTGGGTGACTTTTTGACCTAACGGTGCACAGAACCTCCAGTTACTTTCTCTGACACTATCAGTAACCAAATAAAAGCCACCCACCAATGTCAGTACATCTGCATAATACCACCCCTTACACCCTACAAAACACCCTGACATCACCAGCCTGCACCTTTCTTGGCACTGTGAGAAAATGTCATGGAGGTCAGGAAAAGTGAACTTCAGTCACATTCTTACAGGTGGCTCCTCCAGATTAAAGGACAGGGTGAGGCCAATATGAGGTTCAACAAGGCCAAGTGCAGGGTCCTACACTTCGGCCACAGTAACCCCTGCAACACCACAGACTGGGGGATGAGTGGCTGGAGAGCGGCCTGGCAGAGAGGGACCTGGGAGGGCTGGTTGACAACCAGCTGAACATGAGCCAGCAGTGTGCCCAGGTGGCCCAGAAGGCCAATGGCATCTTGGCTTGTATCAGGAATAGTGTGGCCAGCAGGTCTAGGGATGTAATTCTCCCCCTGTA
>JANIJG010024734.1:1542-18377 GCA_024611175.1 Megaceryle torquata
CATTCTAGTGAGGACCACTCTAATAAAATTTTACAAGGGACAACCAAGTACAATGACCCCCCCCCCTAATTCCCCCTATGCAAAAATTTGTGTTTTTTAAAAAAAACACCCCCCCCCCCCCCCCCCCCGAGCAATTTCCTATTCTAAATTATGGGTCTTCCTCATTTTTTTAACAGTAGTCTTATTCTTACATGTGACTGCTCTCTTAAACATTTTTTTTTTAAAACTCTCCATTTTCAACATATACCAAACTTCTCCGATCATACTGGAAACAGAAAGAATAAATGAAGAAGTCTTGACTAGTGTTTAAGAATGTACACTGAAAACTGAAACACAGAGCCTCTGTGAAAATGTCACTAAATTAGCCAAGTTTATTAAATACAACTAAAAATAAAAAGTTATAAAGGATAAGATTGGAGACCCTCCAATTCTAGAATTCTATGATTCTGATTTTAACCCTGTATGATTCTACCAACTGCATCATCAATTTACTAAGTGAATATAGATCACCAAGTTTTTGTTTTTAGGAGAATTAAAAAAAAAAAAAAAAAACCAAAAAACAACTTCAGGCTTTTACCTGTCTGCACATGAACGTGCTCTCTGCCTTCCACTGGCTCAGGTGTTCTTGGTTGCATTTGCTCTTTTGCACGCTTTCTAGCCAGTGCTCTTTTCCGTGCTTCCCTCTGCCTTTGAATCTCAAGGGGACTGAGTTGGGGACTCTGAACAGGGATGAAGAAGAAAGCAAACACAGCACAAAATAGAATACACTTGGTACTCGACAATGATACTATTTTCTGTCTACGGGAAAATAAAGGTTATTGTTTGATTTTAATGCTACAAATCTAGTATTTCAGATTTACTTCTTTGGGTTCTGACCTTAAATTTTCAGTTAAAGACTGTAGGTCATGAAACCAATAAGGTATATTATCTGCCTCCAGTCACATACTAATGGCATCTCACATTAAGAGCAATTAGTTGTTATTTGAAAGTGGATATTGTATACAGAACTTTGCTTTGTGAGGTGAAGTATGTTGAAATAGCACGTTCTTGCTGGAAAGTGTGAGGGTCTAGGTAAAGCTTTAAGAAGGTCAAATGGACTTTAGTCCAGGTATCATATTACCAACAGAATTGTTTGCTAAATAAAAATTATAGGTTCTTTATTGATGATGAAGCAAAAGAAACCATACAAACTTTTAAATTCAGTATTCTGTTTATGGATAGAAATAACATCATGTTTGAACTTCTTAAATGGAACATATGTGAAATTCACTCTAAGAAATAGCTGCTGAACAACACCAAGTTATTTCCACAAAGTACCTTTAAAAATACAAAATGCTTTAAATTCTGCTATGATCAAAATGTCTATGTAGAAATAGCCTCTGAAAAGAAAGTATCACTAAAACATTTACAACCCTATCAGGATAAATAAAATACTTTTGCCTCCACACAAGCAGCTTTTGCATGCAACTCCACTTCTATAGTAGGATAAGCCAAAGTCTACCCCAAGACAATTTCCCTGGAGCTGCTATTCTCACTGGTGACACCTCACATAGAACAGATTATACAGTGATAACTTGTGTTCGGTTTAGAAATGGGAAAATAAATCAAATAGTTTAATGAGGAAAAATAAATAAATCAGAATTACAGAAGTTCATGTGAAACAAAAGTGCTTTAAAGAAAAGCTGAAAACAATCACATGCTAGTTTAATTGGAGGGCCTGTAACTGTGTGAAATATTTTAAAGTCAAATTACAACTTCGGTAGTTATCATTGCAGAACAGCTTTGGTACCCTACCTACCACTTTCGAGCACAGCTGTAGCATGATGCACATAAAGAAACATACCACGGGTACGACTTGAAGGGCGTAAGTGTTGCCCCGCACCACTCTCCTGTCATACATGAGGTTGGCGTAACGAACGGGCTCCTTTTCTCTGAAAGGCCAAGAAGCACAGAGAGCCGCGGTTACAGAGCTGCAGCCCACTCACCAGCGCCTCAGACACGCAAGAAGGGCTCCGAGAGGCCAGAGCGTGCAAGATCCCCCCCGCTTGCGGGAAGAAGGACCTGCCGGCGGGGCGGCAGAGGCTCCCCGCCCCCGGGAAGGGAGCTGGGCTGAGGGGGAAGGTGCGGAGGTCAGGTGGGGGCAGCGGTGCCCGTTCGGGACGCGTAGACCGCGGGGCGCTGCCCGCCGGACACCTGCACTCACGGCACGGCGGCATCCGGCGGCACTCGGTACTTCGGGCGGACGGGCAGGGCGCGGGGCCGGCTGCAGTAGCTGTAGGGGACGGCGGGAGTCGCCGCCACCTCGGACTTGCCAGCGGGCAACATGGCGAACTCCGGCCGGGGCGCGGCGAGCCCGGCCCGGTCCGGCCCGTAGCGGGCAGGCGGCGGCTCGGTGAAGGGACAGAGCTTCCGCACGCGCCGCGGCAGCCGTCTCCGGGGCAACGCGGCCGGGGCGGGGGGGACACTACCGCGCACGCGCGGGGCGGGAGGGTGGTGGGGGCTCGTTCCACTCTTTCTGGCGCGAGAGAGCGGACGGCTGGAGGGGGGCAGCGTGGGCGGGTGCGTTAGGGAGGACGGGGCTGGTCTCCAGGCGCCGGGGCGCTCCGCACAAATAAGCATCGGTCGCGGGTTTACGCTTGGTAGGACCGCGGGGCCCTTCCCGGGCCGAGGTAATGAGGCGGTTTAACCGCGAGGTGTCAGCGTCCTTCCGCCGCCGCTCCACGAGCTGCTCAGGGACTGGCAGCGTCCGACCCGACCTGCAGTGCTAGGGGGGAAACAAAAATTGACTGGGGGATCGCGTAAACCTGTTGGGTGCTGGGGGCTAAGGCACCGGTGTTCTGGGGGCTAAGGCACCGGCCCAAACAGCCGTACTCCTGATTTCTTTGTTTTTGTTTTTTCCCACACAAATAGGGGATTTTGGTATCGTAAAGGTGTCATATGATGAGAGATAGGGGAGTGAGATGGGTCTTCAGTATGCCATCCCATCCAGAGTGAGCTGTGCTCCGTCATGACAAATCATTAGGACATATTTTCAGATTATTTGAAAAATTTCCATTCAGAGAAACATCAAAGCAATTATGGGTTAGTGGTACAGTGATAGCTCTTTTTTTTTTTTTAAACCTATGTGAGTAGCAATATAGAATCATGGAATCATCAAGGCTGGAAAAGACCTTTAAGATCATCGATTCCAACCATTAATCCTACTCTACCAAGTCCACCACTCAGCCATATCCCCAAACACCACATCTATATGGCTTTTAAACACCTCCAGGAATGGTGACTCAACCACCTCCCTGGGCAGCCTGTTCCAAGGCCTGAAAACCCTTTCAGTGAAAAAATTTTTCCTAATGTCCAGTTTAAACCTCTCCTGGTGCAGCTTGAGGCCATTCCCTCTTGTTCTGTCACTAGTTACTCGTGAGTAGAGACCAGCATCTACCTCTCTACAATGGCCTTTCAGGCAGCTGTAGTAATAAGGTGTCTCCTCAGACTAAACAGCTCCAATTCCCTCAGTGCTCCTCATAGGACTTGTTCCCCAGGCCCTTCATCAGCTTAGTTGGTCTCTGGACCCACTCCTTGATGTCTTTCTTGTATTGAGGTGCCCAAAACTGAACACAGTACTCAAAGTGAGGCCTCACCAAGGCCGAGTACAGAGGCAGAATCACCTCCCTGCTCCTGCTGGCCATACTATTTCTCATACAGGCCAGGATGCTGTTGGCCTTTTTGGCCACCTGGTCACGCTGCTGGCTCATATTCAGCTGCTTGTTGATCAGCACCCGCAGGTCCCAAGCCTGTAGCACTGCATGGGGTTGTTGTGACAGAAGGGCAGGACACGCCTTGATTACTTTGCAAGACTGACTATATAAGTTAATCCATGCCTTTTGTTTCTGAAATCTTTGGTGCAAATGTAATTCATGGGTGAAATGCCGTTTGTTTCACCTCACTTATATTAGTATGGCAGATGTCTGTGCTCCATGACATCTCTGTGTAGACAGTCACAGACAAGAGAAGTGCAAGAAGCAGAGAGTGCTTCATAGAAGACCTGCAAGGCACAGGGGAAGCTGTATAGCAAGAGAAACTTCTAGAAAAGGAAGGAAAAAATAACCTACCAAGAAGCAAGGCCAAGTGTGGGAGGTAAGGGAAAAGAGGAAGGAATGGTTTTCTAACTAAGAGGGAGCTTGCAGAATCAGTATAGGAATGGGTGTTGCTGGGAGTTGACTACACGGTTACCAGCTGCATGGTGGGACAAGAGGATATGGAGCTGCAGGATCACAGTGCTAGTGTCACTGGGGTGGGAGGGGAGAGTAGTTTTTCAATATTTGCTTGTGTCTGGGCAAGCAAAGTCAATGAATGAGCAGCTCAGTCCAGCCAAGCCAGAGAACTATGGCCCTTAAATTTGACCAGAACCTATTTGATTTTGGGGACCTGACTCATATTTTCTGAACAATTGAGTTTGGCTTTACAACTATTTCTGAGTTTGGACTGAGGACTTGAAACCTGGGTAGGCAGTTAGGGACAAGGTGTTTTCTGTTTGCACGAAAAACAGCTGCAGCATAGCCTTCAAAAACGTCAGTCTGTACATGTCCAGTAAAGAACTGAGTGTGCTTGCTGAAAAACCCTAGAAATCTGGCTGGAATGGACTGGGTATGGAAACAATGAGAAGAGCACCTGTGACCACTGGAGCAAGGATCCCTGAGGAACTGCCTGCTACACACCCCTTGCCCACAAATCTTGTGAAGATGTAAATGTTGCATCACGGGATAATTCTATTAAGCTGGCCCCAGCCTGGTGTCTCACCTGGTGGGTGAATTTCTCATTCACCTAATATGTGCACTGATTGAATGGCAGTGACTCTCCTGCTTGCCTCTGTGAAATGCTGCTCACTCCTAAATTACCCGTTTAATTCAAAAGCATTGCAAATACTATGTGGGAGGGGCAAAAGTCTCTGCGGGTTAGCAGAGCTTTGTAAGTGACAAAGCCATGCCCAGGAAAAACCTCAGCTCTTCTCCCTTGCCCCCTTTTATGTCGTGTTTTTTTGCTAAAAATACCCTCTGAGTTCTGGAACATTTTGTGTCATCACGAGGATGACTGCAGCAGGAGCCAAAACCACACTGGTTGGAATCAGATGGCTGGGCTGCCATCAACCCATAGCTGCGCTCTGCATCTTACAGTCACAGTATGTGTTTCACATACTCTTTAGAGGGTTCTCTGGGACCTGCACAGTGCAGGAGGGTGCTGCCTGGGAAATACGTCTGCCTAGCAAGGGATGAATCAGCCCATCTCCCATATGGCAGCTAAGAAAGGTCTTTTGAGGTGCCTTCAGCTCACTTGAAAGCTGAAGAGCAAGGGCTTTGTCTCCTGCAGGTTTGCTGTGAGTCTGTTAAAATGCCTTGGAGCTGCAAACAGACTATTTCTTTGTTTTGTGAAAATTTCCTGGCATTGTACCATGCCTTATGGCATGCCCCTTGGCTTTCTGGATGTGAGTTTATCCACAACAAAGAAAATGTGAAAGTGTAATCATCTAGTAACAAAAGATGCACATCCACTATTTCCTCCAGCATCTGGGATGCATTCTGTAACAACTGAATGACATCTTGAAATATAGTATTAAGGGGTCTACAGTGCTGAGACTGGGTCTTCCTGGGGTCTTAGTTTGGATGTGGCTAGCTTGGAAGACCTTGTGCCACAGTGCACTGCATAATATGATACTCAACAGACTAGTTGTGCCCAGTTTCCCCTATCTTAACTTTCTGCAGCATTGCATAATTAAGAAAGGAGGGAGGTATACAGAACCATTTTGGACACAGGCAACACTTAACTGTTCAGGAAGGACATGGAGGAACATATTGCATTCCCAGAGCATTGCCATCTGTCTGGAGAGGACCATGGCTGCTTTTATAATCACAGGAATGTTTCTCAGACTCCAGTTCTGAGCTTGTAAAGTTGGACAGGACTGTGAGATTCCAGTTCTGAAGGCCTCCATTTCTCCAGCACTAGTCAAAACCCAGACTTTATTATTCATGATTTCCATCCAAAGTTAACAATCGTGCTTCCCCCTAGCATTTTACCTCTGTCTCTCAGCATCATTTTCCCCAGGTTCTCTTCCCTCCATGTCCCCCACAAGCTTTGTTTTTCAGTTCTCAATGCTCTCAGGCCTTGACTTTTTGTTGTACATCACCATGGGACTTCAGTGATTGGAAAGAATTATGGAAGGCTGAGAAAGCACCTTATAGGGTGGAGCAGTGCACACTTAATTTTAAACTGTCATTCATTAAACTGATAGTTGGAAAACCAATTGTTGGTGACCTTCTGATTTAAGCTCAAATAGACCGTCTGCTGTTAATGCCCCATCTGCCTCTTATTACCTCTCCCTTCTTTGAATAAGGCTCTCTCCCTGTCTTCCTTTTGCCCCAGGAAGCTCTGTCTTATTTTTTCATCTCCCTGTATCGAGGCAGTTGTTCAACTGCACTAAACTCACAGAGTAACAAACAAGATGATCTGCTTCTGTTGCCCCTCACTATATCATCTGTGTTTGTCCATCTTGAAATAAATTACCCTTTATCACATCTCTGGCAGGCAGAACAGTAGAAAAGCTGTGCTTTGTTGGAGTTAAACTGAACAGTCCAAGAACTGCACTGGGCAGGACACATGTGGAAAAATCAGACCCTGATATTGAATAACCTAACTACAAGTCTGCAGTCTTTATCTCAAGACCATCCTCCTCTATCACCTATGGAGAACTAGTGACTGCTCTACTCTTTCACACAGACAAAAACTTCTCAAATGCCATGTCTTCTGGTGTCTCTAGCTCATAAGATGGATGTGAGTCTGTATATTGTATCACATAACGTTGTGCAGTCCTCAAACTACAGCACTCTGCAAAGTTCTTGAATGTTACTGTGGTTACTTTCTTACCACATCACCAGTTGTGCTAAAGAAAACTGGTAGGTGAATCACAGGCAAACCGTGGAGCTGCACTTGCTGTGTAAAGTCACAGCTTTGTGATGGAGAGACACAATTCACACCTGGAGGTGTGAGGGGGAAGATGAGTGTAAAAACCTTTCTTCAGTGCATGGAAGAAGTAAATGGGGCTACGATCTACATATGATGAAGTTGAATTGCACAGCCAAAGACTGTGCAGCAAGCACATGGAAAAGCAGACAAATCTCTAATCTTTATCAGAAGAACATCTTCTTTGATCATCTGTCTTGGAGTCTGCTCGGGGTTGGCCTTAATGGTTTTTTAAAATACAGTTTTATAATTTTCAGCTTGGCCTGTGCAATATTGAAGGTACAGGGTTTGAATTTGAACTGTAGCATCTGTCAAGTCGGTGGGAGGTTTGTGGGTTGTAGGAAGGAAGGGTTTCCAGCAGCTGTTGGGTCCATTCTGTAAATAGCTGGTTGGCTAAAGAGCACATTTTGTTTAGAAAAGTGTGAAACCCTTCCTAGAAACCTTTTCATATTATTACCCACCAGAGGAAGCAGAGCTCAACGGAGTCAACTCTGGGATTGGTGAACTCCTTGTTCAGACTTACCTGCTTGAACCTCAGGTTGGAAACAAAATAATCTGTGGTTTCCTCTCCCCATGCAGAAGATGGGTTTGGGATGGGTTTCACTCAGAAGGGAGATTTAAATTAGTCTACTTATCACAGCAGATGGAAAAGACTGTTTTGAAACAATAAATGTAATGCCTTCTTTAGAAAGAAAAAGGATTAGATAATTAGCATTTCTGAGCAACAGAAAAAACAGTTGTTCACCCAGCATCCAGAGACTTGCTGTTGGTGATGTATATGAGAGTCAGCAGTCTATATAAGGATTATGTCACTTCTCCAACAGTGGCTGCCCTTTTCCCATGGATTTTTCTCTCTATTCTTGTCAGACTTTTTATTTTAAAAGTTTCTTCCTCTTTTGAATTTTTAACTTTCAGAAGTTCCTCTGAAGTTTTCACTGTGTTCTGATGACACATGAGATAAGGACTGACTGCTAACAAAATTCAGAGAAAAACGTAACCAGAGCGCTTAACCAAGGTGGGTTTCCTTTTCCTGTAGTCAGAAGTTGTCCTTGTGGAGACACACGATAGGCACAGTAACTGTTATCTAGCCATTGCTAGCAGAGCAGCAGCATGTTTTAGTCACCTGAATTTTGCAGCTGGATGTGATCAGTTATGGACATGAAATATTTGCTGGTTTGTTGCCAACCAAGCCAGCTGCAAAGTGGACTTGGTTAACTTCATTGCTGAGTTTCCAGGTTAACTTGGTGAATACATTTCTGTGCTGCTTTCCACCTGAGACAGGCATGTTTATCATGCAGAAGGGCTGTGAACCAAGTAAACAGTGGCTCTTGGTTGCCCTCCGAGTGTGCAAAGCAGTCTTAGTAGGCAGGTGAAATGGCTCATGCACCCATCACTGTGGGCATGGTGTACATTGAACAGAAATTTAGGATTACATGAATGACACTTGAAAACATCCTCTTTTCCTGAGAGAGGGAATAAATTAATGGATTTAAGGGAAGCTAGATAATGTTATTGTCGTGGAGGTTTTGGCAGTGAGCCACAGGGGTTTTTCTCAGCCTTATTCCCTTTGTTGGAATCCTGTAGGAAGAAGTGTCTCTGGACACATTCATGTGGCAGAAGGGTAACATTCCTGAAAACCATAATCCCATCTTCTTCTAGGGACCTCTTTCTTAAGCTTGGAGGTCCTGAAAAAATGGCACTGGAAATCAATGGCTCCTTAGCTTGAGAACTCTTTTGCCTACTGTACGCTGTGATTCAGGATCCTGAGCTGTTCGCAGCTCACCTCTGTGACAGTCAAGTGTGGTAATCTCTTAGCCTCAGTATGGCAAAAACTTTGGCTCAAGAGATCTGCCTGCGTGTGATGGGAAGCTGAAATTGTCACTTGCAGTGTATGGGTGAGGAATGAGTCAGCCTGGGAATAAGCAGTGCTAGTGTGGTGCTGCAGCAAACCACCTGGTCTCCTGTAATGGATCAGCACCAAAACCAGAACAGGCAGTAGGGAAATAAGAACTCCCATTTGCAGACTAAAAATAACACAGATAGGATTTTTTCCTGCTGCAATACTTCTTCCTGTTGTAGTTGGAGACATCTGATAGCAGTTATTGCAAGAGGGAATGTTATGGTAAAAATGGTCTATGTGGAACTCCCTACAATATGTACCCAAGTTTTGAGGCAGTAATTAGCTTTTAACATTAGTATTAACATTTTAACATTCAAGTATACATAGTTGAAGCAGAATCCTAAAGCCATCCATTTTGGCTTTAGTGCTACAGGAAAGTATAGAGATCTATTGCTAAGAAAAGACAGAAGAGATACAATCCCATTACAAATTTTTTCCAGAGTTCTTCTCTTTATTAGGTGCCAGAATTGTGGAGCACAGTCACATCCTAAAGAGTAGTCCAGTCCCAACAGAAACAGAGTTCTGGCTGGTAAATCGGATGCCCTACCTTCCCTAATACTAGCTGTTGAACTCCAAGAGCTGTTTGCAATGCAGGGCATGCAGTCTTGTCCTCCATTTACAAAATGTCCAAATAAGAAGACTGCAAATCCTGTTCCATCATAATAGATACTGTGTAAAAAACTTGGAAGAGCCAAGTGTACCTGAAAAAAGAAAGCCAAGTGACTTTTTTAGAGAAGTAAGTGCAAAATACAAAGTATGATCTTTACAAGCTACTAGTTAGTATAAAGTGGATGGAATTCCTTCCATTAATATTTTTGCCAAGCTTTTGTACCAGCAATCTTAGTGTTGCATCTTGTGCCTATGGTATATGCAGTTATGTCCAGTGAAGAGCCTTATTTGGCTATGTTATGGCAGATATTACAGAAAATGACCATGTAGTAACAATTTTCTTGTACATCATTGTTAAATGGCCAGCTGTTATTATTCCTGAGGTGTGAAGCATTCATGATCTCTTTAGTTTTCTTAGTTCCCAGAAAGGGACGCCCTTCAGATAACAGCTTTGAGAGGAGGTCACGGGTGAGAAAGCTTCTTCCCCAAGACCTTGCTTGTAAAAGTAGGAAAAAAATCAATGTATGGACAATGCATTTACTCAGAGACTGCGTTAGAACAGAACTAATTCTGTTCAGTGATTTTACTTTTCAGCTCAGTCTCTTCTAACTGCACTGTCTGAAGTTAATGGTGCATTTTCATAAACAGTGTCTGCTTCTAGAAGTCATAGTGCCTGATGTTTATAGTTACCACCAAGGATTGGTATGCAGAAAGGGTCTTGCTTATACTTGCTCCTGTGGACACCAAGGTCACTGCTAAATCCTCTGTACACGGGAGTGCAGAAAGTAAAAGGCTGCACCTGTGGGGAGGACAAGCAGGACAGGTGACCCTAAACTGACCAACAAGAGATTCCATTCCATATACATCATATTCAGTATAAAGATGAGGGATCACAAGGGTCAAGTTTCTCTTTTTCAATGGCTGGCATCCAAGGAGAACTCTGTCCATTCTGCCTTTGATCCCAATCTGTGCACTCCTTGATCCAGTTCCAGAATCCAGGTCCCGAATCTGGTTCTCATCTGCTGCCGAGTCCAGTCTGGGACTTCACCAGTGCCTGCTCCACAGCACCAGTGGTGATGGTGATGTAATTGCCATTAGGAGGGTTGGGGTTTATATTGGTTTTGTATATATTTGTATGTATTTCATTTTATTGTTATTATTTTCATTAAAGCTGTTTCAGTTTCCCAGTCCATAAATCTCTGCCTTATTCCCTTTCTCTTCCCCTTTGGGAAGGGAGAGGGGTTAATAGAGAGTGTTTATCATTCATCTAGTGGCCAGCTTTGCCCTAACCCTTGACAGCAAATTACCAAAAATATCCCTAACATCATAGCTTGTGAAGTGCTTTTGTGTGTTGCAGGGGAAGATGGCTTATTTTGATTTGATATTTTACCTTAATCTATCTCCATCTCTCCTTCCAAAGTGGCTGACAGCCCATACTTCCCCACAACAAGAAATGTGCAGACCCCTTGCTGAAACCCCATAAAGTCAAGGACCTCCATCCCTGGAATTTTCATCCTAGAGGCTTTCCGTAGTTACAGATGTGAATTGAAGTGGTCATCACTGGATTTTAGGAATTGTATATTTTCTCTTGTAGGTTGCAGAGTTGTTTCCTTCTCTTATTCTGATTCTCTGCATATGTGGAGGCTAAACCAAGGGTGGGATGTGTGGGAGACAGAGACTCCCTGTGTGTTGGTGAGGCTTATTGCAATAACAACCAGTGCAGATATGAGGGGAAAATGTGGAAGTATTGGAAAACTGAAACTGTATGACTGAAAGAAATGGGTCTAGGGATGGAGAGGACAGAAAAGAAATTGGTACTTTGATAGCAAGTACACAGAGATAGATTTGGTTTCTTCAAATAAAAGAAAAATGACTGGATGAGGTGTGGAATGTGGGCTGGGAATGGCGAAGCAATGAAAATGAAGCAGAGATGAGGAGTCTGAAGTGGAGTAGAGAAAGATCTGACTCAGGGTTATATGTGGTGGGACGAAGCAGAACATCCCAAGTTCTGGAAGCAGGAGGGCCTAGACCTGCTCAAGGACACTTCCTTTGAAGGCTTAGATGGAGCCTAAAATCCCAAGTTTCACTGTTTCTCTGCTGTCAGTAAAAGTGTCAGCCCTAGATTATAGAGACCTACATTCAAGGTATATAAATATCGTGTCTACGTGTGAGGTGGGAGTCTAAGCTTCCATCACAGTCTGAGAAGATTTTAGAGAAGGATTCAGCTACCTAAGTGTCTAGACCTACATCCACAAAATTCCTCAAGGTGCCCTAAGATACCCAAATGACTGTAGACACTTCCAAGCATCTGTGTTCCACCTGTGCTCAACTCAGTCCCAGGAGTCCAGACAGATACTCAGATGCACCCTGTGCAGAATATGAGACATAGGCTCACATAAATGCTTGCATACAGATAAATGAGTGTTAGAGTCTATGTCTGCAGTCTGCACCTGAGTGCCACTCCAAATACTGGTGAAACCTGCTGGCATGGTGTTTCTCTCACCCCTCACTAATGTGCTTTTGCTGTAAGTTGCAGTCCTAATTCAAGTGACAGAGAACAAGAGTTTGCAAATCCCTGGGGCACAACATGGGGAAGGAAGGAGAGGAACATGTTGCTCCATGAGGAACTCCTTTTTTCTTCTGTTGTCCCTTTCAAATCCTGGAGAACCAGACATAGACATATGTCCAAAACCTGGGTGCCATACTAGGCAAGCCAGAATTAAAATTTCATCCTTTGCTGCACAACCTTATTTCCTCCCAAGAGCAGGTGCATCCTGTGGGGAAGAACAGGGTGCATCAAGTGATTGAAAACAACAGCAGGATGCAAACACAAGGCACTGAACTGAGGCTGCGCCAACAGCCTTAATTCCAGCATTGCCTTACAAGGCAATGGCTTGGATTTTCTGCTTTAATGGTGCTTTTTTTCCCCCTCTTCCAGCACTGTATGCCTGGTATGTTTACAGTGTCTTTGTGAAATGTAATTAGAAAATTGTGTGTGTGAAGGAAGTGATGCAATACTGATGGTGGAGTAAACTGTGGAGAAGGCAAGGCTTATTGTCATCATTTAACTCTTCTACCAAAATCCATTTCCAGCTGACCCAACCAACTGTAAATGGGTATTTGATCTTTCTAGCTAAGGAGTCAAAGGCAGCTTTAACAGAGGCACTCAAATAGTTCACTTGTTGGATATAGCAGTTAAAGGGCCTTACTCTTGGAGGCCAGGTTAGTTGGGCTGGATCTTTCAATGTGGTAGGGTGGTGGACTGGTAGCATGATAAAACTTTTCTCTGAGGTGAAGGCATACAAGAAAGAGCTAAAGTGCTCTGTGCTTTCTGTGTCATTCTAGTCTTTTGAGGTCTCCTAAGTGCTTATATAGAAAAGAAATCACTTCTGTGGAGGGACATGACAAGTAAATAATGCTGACTAAACAGGCAAGTCTTTTAGAGTTGGAGGAAGACAAAAGTTGTCTGAGAGTGAGGGCATAAATCTCTTTTGGGGTCCATTTACATTCAGACTTCTTTTAATCATGGTGTTTTCTGGATTTGAAGAAATGCAAGAGCAAGGTGAGGGGGACTGGGCCACTCTTCTATACAACTCCTTCACCTTACCCCTTGTTTGTTAACAATGTGTAGAGCTCCTCTCTCTTCCTTTTTCTCCATCCATTGAAGTGCCTTCCAAGGAGTGTCACATGGGCTTTCTTATCCAGGAGCTGGAAGATTTAGGCTCATCTACATTGAATATTTAGAGCCCAGGTAAGCTTTCTCAGTGCAATTGTCACGTCTGCCTAAGGACACCTTGGACCTAAATAGAGACTCTTCTGATTGATGATGAAGTAACTGTGCCTGTTCTTGCTGTGCTTTCTGGTGTGGTTACAGGACAATAGAGCAAATATTCTTCTTGAGATCCTTAGTCTTGTAACAGTCAAAAAGAATGAGTCACCACAGAAGAAGCTGTGCTGTTGTTCGAGTGCATTTTGAAGTTTGTATTTTCTGTTCTGTGGCTTCTGAGCATTTCCACTGCACATGGATTATCTCATCATACTCATTCTGCCATAAGGGCAAGACACTTGTGTTTTTTACAAAATAAAGCTGTCATTACCACTCATCACAGGATAAGAAGCAACAGGCACAAACTAAAACACATGGAATTTCATCTGAATGCAGAGAGACACTTTTTCACTGTGAGAGTGGTCAAGCATGAGATCAGGTTTCTCAGAGATGTTGCTGAGTCTGTATCTGTGGAAAGATTCAGAAGTTATCTGGATGTGGTCCTGGGCAACATGCTCTAGCTGACTGCTTGAGCAGGGAGGTTGGATAGCAGGATCTCAAGCCTCACCTATTCTGTGATTCTGTGACTCAGGAGTTGCACATTACAGAAAATTGCAAATGCCTTTTGCAGCTTGCAGCACAGCCCTCTCATTCTGCTTGCTTTGAAGCAGAGTGCCACTGGGGGCTGAGTGAGGTGGCACTTTCTCCAGTTGCAGCATACCAGTATGGTCCTCCTCACATCATTTCTCCTGTCAGGCCAGGTACTCTTCTCCCTCTTGCTCTGTGTCCTGTGAACACCTACACCTGGAAAACATCATACCTGAGATGCTGAGATGCTTTTTTACAATCTGCTCCACTTTTGGAGCAGTGTCACCTCTTTGCAGCTCCCTCTCCACCTCACTGATAATTGCTGTTAGATGGCAGTGTAACTGGGTTTCCTGACAGACTAAAACTTGTTCCCAAAACGTAGCCTACAACAATAATAGTAGTGATACTACCGGCCAGTTACTTTCCTTCTTGCTACTTTAGAAATGCCATATCATTCAAGCAGACCTGCAGTGCCTGTAGAATAGTATAAAAGTAGGTAAAGTACATGTAGGGCCTAGATGTTTTAAAGACAGACACTGGACCATTTAGCATTCATGCAGAAAAATGTTTTATTGTAGTGAAGTTACACAGGAGAACGAAAGTCGCCCTGCTCCTGCTTCAAGGCTCTGCTGAGCCACAGAAGGGGAGGTAAGTACTAAACCAACACAAGTTCCTACATGTTAAAACACATTGCACGTCCAGTCATTCTTACAAGGTTATAAGGACACTGTCTGTTTTGCTGGATTGGTTTTGGTTTTGGTTTTTGTATTGTCTTTTTTTGTTTGTTTGTTTTGTTAATGAGCTGCAGCTTTAACTATTTAAAGCTGGAATCCAGAATGTTTCCTCACAGGAGTTTTTGGGTTTTGGGTTTTTTTCCCCTCATAAGAGAAAACCTGAGGATACTCTTTCTGCTTAGCCTATCCAGTTTATTTAGACTAAAAGCATCTCAGGCCACATGAGGTTTACTTGATACATTCCCACAATGACCCTGCAGGGCTTCAGTGGCTCTAAACCCAGGCTCAATATACAACATTAATGCTGGTTAGTGGTCAGATCCTTCTGATCAACATCAAGCAGAAAGAGGGAATGGCAGCAAGTACAGGGTGTTTATGAAAGAGTTCTGAAGTGGCCTTGTTGACAGAACAGTTCTTCCCCCAGTTAGGGTAACTGCCACTCCACTTCCTAATACAGAAAATCAGCAAAGCATTTTATCAGCCTGGCACACACACATGACACATGGCATGGAGTCTGTGACTATACAGAAAAGAAAAGGAAGGTGGGGCAGGTTTTGGACCTGCCAACATTTTCATTGTCCTTTTTGGGATACAAATGCAACACTTTTTGAACTACTAACTAGTTTTCCCACACAACAGGTTATGTACAGCATATTCACTTACATTTTTACATAATAAGCAATGTCTTCCCCACCACCATCTCTTGTGGTGAAAGAATGTGACATATCAAGCTGACAGACACTTAGGAAGAGCCTCAAGTTAAAAAAAGTTCATGCAGAGCTAGCTTATTCTTGGTCTCTCCAAAGTGAAATCTTATAAAAGATGGGCAAAATGTCTATTTTTATAATATTTACTTTGTACAGTGTGAAGAGGAGGGCCAGGCTTTTTAGACATAAGATTCCTTAGCATACTGGATCTGATCTACCTCAAAAACTGGCTGGCTGCACCTCCGAGCCACGTACTCAGGTTTGTTCTTTTGACAGGATTCAGACATGGCTCTTAATCGGTAGACTCCTGGGGTCACAGGTAAACTCACACGGGAGTTTATTCCCACAGATACGCTGAGATTTTCAGTTTCCACCCTGGAATCCTTCGCTGCAGAAATTCTGCCACTGGGTAGATCCCTTAGAGCCGTATATGCCGTGTCCTGTGCACAGCTGCTGCATTGATGAGGCAGCGAAGTGTCCTGGTTTGACACCTTTAATCTCATAGTTTGAACCGTTAGGCTGTGGGAGGGAACTTTAATGGCCTCTTCGTAAGACGGTGGTCTTCCAGGATTCCTCTGGTCTACCTCTCTGAACACTTCATCAGCTGACCTGAAACGGGGCCTTTGCTGATATGCCACAGGCAATGGTTTGTCATCAACAGGGCTGTTCTCCTGGACAACTCTGCAGGAGAACTGCTCTTCCTTCTTTGTGAAAGTGTCTCTCTGAAAACCCATGGCTTTTCCAGGCCCCCAACTCTGGGTTTTCAGTAGTGTTTTCCTGCGGTTTGCAAAAGAGAATGACACGGAATGCTTTTTGATCTCTCTGCTAGGCCTACTGACGTCTTCAGTAGCCTTGGTGGAAAAGGACTGGGGCCTATTAAAAAAGGTTTTTTTGGGACTAGAGGGTGAAACTACTGGGGAGCTGGTAAAGACTGAGCCGTCAGAGCTCTCCAGGGAGCAACTGGAGGATGTTTTGGGTAGAGAGTCAGTTGATAATTGTGAAGGTAAGATTGCAAGCCGTTTCTCCAGTGCCTCCAACCCTAACTGTTTCTGCTGAACTGGAAAATTGTCTTCACTTTTGTTTAGCTTCTGTTTCCTTATCCTGACTTCAAGGCGGTTCTGGAAGGACAGGTCTGGCTCTGAGTACCTCCTGTCCATCGTGCTGATGTCATTTATGAAATTAGTCAGTGAAGGGGCAGAAATGCGTGTTGGGTATCTTCTGTTCACACTAGTGCTTCTCCCTTTGGGCTGCTCCATCTGAGAGGCACAGGGTCTGCCTTCAGCTTCAGGATCTGGGCTGTCATAGGCAGAATCATTCTGTTGAGCAGCACATAGGTGTTCTGTGGGGAGAAAGCACCTGTTAGTTTTCACTGATCACCTGAGAATGAAAGGGACCTATACAGGAAGTGTTTCTGTAGAAGAGTGTCTTGAGCATTCTACAACTCTCTGTTTCCACAGATGTATTCCCATGTCAAATTAAAGAACTTAGCCCAGCAGCCCCAGTCTGTGACATCCCCAGTCCAT
>JANIJG010024736.1:0-31621 GCA_024611175.1 Megaceryle torquata
ACAAAAAAACAAAAAAAAACAAACAAACCCACCAAAAAAAAAAAAAAAAAAAACCACCACAAAAAAAACCCCACAAAAACCCACAAAAAACCACTCCACAACAAAAAATTCAGCCACAACCCCCCCCATTTTCCCCTGCAACCACATATTTTTTTAGCAAAGAAGTATACTTCCCTACTACCAGTAATTTCTTGAATGATGAAATACTGTTTCTTTTTTTTATAAATACAGTGCTCTAGGAAATGCCCAGGAGATTGCCCCATTCCCATGAGATCTTTACATTTATCTTGATCAGTTTATTGGCTTCCTCCCATTGATTTCCATCAGCCCAGCAATTTCATTTTGAATCTAAAACCCTGCCAATTTTTTTTTTTTCCCCCGTGCTGAATTTTATTAGTGGCCCTGAAGATCCTGCTCTCAGAGCTTTCCTAATGACTATGGGTGGATTAGCTTAGCCCTGAGAAAAGCCCAGCTCCCATTTCCAGGAGTGTGCTGACTGCAGAGCTATCAGCAAACAGAATCTATTTTCGTTTCTTCCATCAGCAGGTTGGACTGTAAATACATGCAGGAAGTAGATCTGCAAGTAAGAAGGTGTCATCATTACACACTTATTTGCAGGATAGTGCCAGGCTTTAATAGCTTCATAATCACCATTTAAAAGCTGCCCCAAGCTATTGCCAATTTACAGCGGACACCCATGCTGAGCAATAATGGCCTGCACTGTGATAAAACA
Organism: Megaceryle torquata; assembly: GCA_024611175.1. NCBI lineage: Eukaryota > Metazoa > Chordata > Aves > Coraciiformes > Cerylidae > Megaceryle > Megaceryle torquata. Next base: position 734 of record JANIJG010024736.1, read on the forward strand.
GATTTATTCTCAATATAAATATACTTACTGAAACAGCTTTTCTTAAATCTTTATTTATGAGACACATCGGATAGCCCAATAAATGAAAGGAAATATTTCTATGTATCAGACTTTTTACTTCATTTCTTAGAAAGATGACAGAACGTCATTGACACAAGGATCACACTACAGGCTATGTATTCTAAACGGTAATTTCAGAGAAAGTAAAACACTATGAAGAAAGGAATCTCTACAGAAATCCATGTAAATATCAGTCTATATGCCCACATTTGCTTCTAACATGGAGCTCAGACTTCAAATGGAATGGAGTCTGGTTGATGGACATTCTCAAGATATTTATCTGACAAAATACTTTTCAACTAACCACCACCTCCTTAGAATATTATCTTTATAATGTACTAAAACCTCCTAACCTTTGATATTCACCTAACAGTACACTGGGTTGTGTTGAAATTAATAAATAATAGAGCCACTAGCAACACACTATTGATTTTCTGCCAGATTTCTCTATCTCCTCAGAATTTTAAGAACTGTTTAAACAGATATATCCATTATGTGCTGGAAAGAATTTTAAAACTCCCCAGTAGGGCTACAGCTGATGACATATTGACAGTATCTCAGACTGAAATAATTTTGGACACTCCGCTTCTGTAGTCTGCAGATACGGAGCCAAAAACACCCAGTTGAAGGGCAAAGTGAAGGTCAAATGCCTAAAGCACTCACAAAGAGCTGCTGTACTACAACACTATTGCTTCAACCCTTGGTCATCAGTTAGTGAGGACAGAAGCAATTCCCGTTATCAACTGTACAAATAAAATTATTAAAGCATCAGACTTTTTTTTTCCATCAAAAAGAGTGCCCTAAGGACTGAGATTTTAACTCTGCTGCTAAAGAACTGAAAAGTTCTTATCTTCATTTGCTAATATAAACAGGATACCTTCACTAATTCCCCAAAGCAGCTCTCAGCTCCTTTGCAAAGCTTTCCTCAAGTTTTATCCCCACGCTCTGCTGCTATTGTGGCAAAATTCAAAAGAACATTTAATGCATTAAATCTTGAAGGCTTCAAATTTTCCATTTGAAATGTAGGGCACCAGAACATTGGCACCTTGCTAATAAAGTGGAATTAAGTGATTTTGCATCCATTTACCAATCCCTTGGAAACTAAGGAAATTTTTTTTTTTTTTTTTTTTTTTTTTACATTTTAATGCACTAGTTTAATAGAAGAGACCGTAAGAGTTTTGGTTCAATTTTGACAGGCTACTAAAACAAGAACATGTTAATCAGCTGCATAAATGCTCCTTCTTGTACTGTTCCTGTTTTCTGCTCCTTTGCTTGACTAGAAATGTTTTCCTCATTATGGTCTTGATTAAGAAGTTTGATGTGCTGACCTTGAATATCAAATTAAGCTCCATGCTGCAAGCAAAGCATCCTATCTTCTCTAGTGGCTTATAAACTCATTAGACACTTCAGACAGTTTTAAAATTTGCTGATGCTAAATCCATTTAATATGGAACAGAACCATTAAGATTTATGAGGCAAATCTGTGGTTAAGAGAAATACACAATCTGCAGGTGATTTCCACCAGGATTCTCTTCCATCTAGGTTTCGCCTTATTTTTAAAGCAGTGCCCTATTAAATATCAGACTGTTAATTATCTTTCCATTTCCCAGTCAAATGGATCAATACAAAAAGAGACAGCGGTCTGACAGCTGTTGGTACAAACCCGAGACGGAAAGGTTACAGCACTGAAAGACAGCGTTTTCTTGGTGCCGTATGGCTCGAGACAGTCGTGGTGCACACCATGCAGAAGTTCAAAAGGAATAATTTCAGTGTAAAAGTTCACTTGCTGCTATATAGTGAAAATAATTTATTTCAGATGCCATGGTTTTGAAGCTGCTGGATCAGAATTTTAAATCTTTTTGATTTATATATTCCCCAAGGGCACGCAAAGTGAATCAAGGCACTTTTTTCTTTCATGAATTCTAGGCTTTGACAAGAGTTCACAGAGGAAAAAACAAAAACAAAACCAAACAAACAAACAAACCAAACAACAATAAAAATAACTTCTGAACATCAGTGAAGCCCTGTGTGCCTGGTCTTTGCTTAACACACTTTGTTTTCCTTTTGGCAGGATATGTTTTGTTTGCATTTAAAATTGGGCATTTGATATCAAATACAAGTCATTAGCTAAAAAGCAGCTCCATCAACAACACCAATCTTGTCTAATGTGCAGAAGAGTCACAGAAAGTTAATTCAGTCATTTGTAAAGACACTTAAAGGGGATGTTGGGATGTAAAGCCTGCTCACAACAGGAAGGAGTGATGAGGACAGGGAGACACAGTGAAAAATTTATTATTGGAGTAATATTCTCACCAGACTAATTTATCCGATAAAAGGAAAAGTGTATGTCACATACCCTCATGCTGCCAAGATTTAACTAAGCAGATACACTGCAGAGAAAGGGTCAATATGAGGACACAGAGGCCCCTAAAATACCCATCAGCCTTCCCTAAATACTCAGCTGAAATTATTCTCTCTCATCTTCCACATGGTGTGTGACACGACAGTCTCAAGCCGTATGGCACCAAGGATGCTGATGTGCACTTCTGCTGCCATCCTGGCCAAGAACCCAGAACAGCAGCAGCTGCTGCAGGGATGGCTCTTCTTTCACATTGATCATTTTGCTAAATACTGAGGAGCGGTGCAGCTGTACACATCACAGCTCCAGGGTGGAGGCTGCGTGGCTCACACCAAGACTTTCTTGGAAGTCTGGTATCAAACCTGCTGGTTACATGTAAGAAGAGGATCCCAAAACCAGAGTGGTAGACAGGATAGATGCAACTTGAGGACAAAATACTTCTTTTGGTGGAGTCTCACGGCCAATTCTGCTTCAAGTAAGTATTTCAAAATGGAATACAAACATAAAGTTGATATGTTGATAGAAACCATGTACAAATGCTTGGGATGGAAACGTTTAGAGTAATTCAAATTGGCCTGAAGAGAGAGCAACATCAACAGAACTTGATATTACTATTCAGTTGACTTCTCTTTTCTTACAGCTGTTTGAGGGGAAGCAGATATATCTAATGTCAGTCTTAACTGCTGGAGCTGCAATTCAAACCAGGATAGCAAGTTGGAAATAGGGGTCACGCGTTGACCTTGTAAGTAAAGAAAATAGAGAGTGTAATTTCAGTCTGCAAAAGACCAGCATGCAAATACAGAAGGACAACAAAAGGACTTTATCCTGCATTCAAGTTGACATTTCCAAGATTTATCAAAGAAATGGAGGTTTTTTAAGAAGTGTCACACAGCTAATGACATCAGAGATGAGCGTCACCTTCACTAACCCAAATAAAAGCAAACCTCAATAACACAGACAATTAAAAGATGAGGTGAGAAATAGGAAGATACCACCAGGCACTTCTGCATCCTCTTGAACCAGAAAGTAAAAAGGAGGGAAAAGAACTGCACTCAACCTCAAATGGAGGGAGAAAAATGTGATCTAACTTCTTTTGTTGCAGCTAATCTTTCCCCTGGCAAATAAAATTGGCTCTAACGTGCAACAACAAAGAAGTCTGTCTTTTGCATCTTGGCCACAGCACATTTGATAAAGAACCAAGGAATGTTTAATTAATGCCACAAATCTGCTTTCTGAAATCCAGAAATAATGTATTGTGGCTTAGTTACATGTAAAACCAGCAGAACAGCAAAACTCAACATAAAAAGTGCTATCTTGTGTCCATGCATGTCGTACAAAGCAATCAACATTTCTGCCTGTATTCTTTTAAATGTTTTGCATTTAATCTACAGAAGCACAGTCTAAATTTTTTTTTAATGAAAAGTCACAGTAACCAAAAAATCTTCAAATAATTTTATGTTTGTCCTCTGTTTTGTTTTCTTCTCTGCTGTTTAATGTTATAATGCTTACATTTGACATTCATTAATGATCATCTGCTGTTGTTCTACAATAACGTCACTTGATTCACCTTTCCCATTGCTCCCCTTCCCAGATTTACTGCAACTTCCTTCCCCAGTGACCATCTAATGCCACACACAGGCTGGTCAGTCACCCATAGGTGTTCTGCCATGGCTTGCATTAGCATGACCATTCATTTAGAATTTTCCTACACAGCCAACTCTACACCAAGAAAAATGTTCCTTTTGGCATGAAGATGGACAAACTGGGCAGGGAGAGGAATAGGATTTCTTCCCCTCTTTTTTTTTTTTTTTTTAATTTTCTTTACTGACTTCCTGAAACAAAACAAACCAGACTTTACACAAGAAGTCAAAGATACATCATAATTTGTGCCCTGAACTGTTTTAACTAAACACAATGAAAAAGCACAAATTCCATCATTCCAGTGAAGTTTCAGCCTATGTTTTAAATGAGAGCTGCCTGCACATATGTCATAAAATATGGGAATTCATAGTGTTTTAGCCCCTCAACTCTTCACTCCTTTGGATTTATATCTGGTACTAAACCAGGAAACCAAAACTCAACAGGATGAGATGTGGAAAACCTTGGGAAAAACAGAGATCTGGTGTCCACTGCCAGATGGTTTAACAGAAACAGCACTGAAAAAAATATTTAATGACAGTAAAATCTGAAACAAAGATACAAATACTAGAACATAAGGTTTTTAAAGTAATTGCTTAACAAGTTTATACAGGAATTAATAAAACACATCTGCTCATGCTGGCTGGTTTTGTGTTCCCCGAGTTCACACATTTTCAAACCCCTTCCCCCTCTGAGAGGGGTGATGTGTTCCTCTGTGACGACAACATCCCATGAACACCGATCTCATCCCACCACCCATCTTCCCCTATACAGTTTCATCTTCTCTGCTATGAAATAATTAACTATTCTCCTACCTTTTCCAAGATCAATGAGTTTCAGTCAGCCCTCAATGGTGTAACTCTCTTATCATAGCAAGCAATATGACTCTATCAGAATTATTTCCCAAGTCCTTCATAGTCATTAAGAAGTCTGCAGAAGCTTCTGGGTGGAAAGGATTTAAATACTGCTGTGTAATGTACAGTTTAGTTGTACCAAATCAAATTATTTCTCTATCCATCTAAGAACACAGAGGTATATAAAATATACAGTATTGTTTTTAAGTCTGTAAAGGGTGGACTGCTCCAATTCTGCTCTGCATCAGGTACCACTCAATAAGCAGGGAGTGCAAAAACAAAACAACCCCCCCACACACACCCCCCAAAACTAAACAACAAAAAAAAACCCAAAACAAAACAAAACCCAAACAAACAAAAAAAAAACAACAACCAAGAAAAAAAAAAATAACCCAAACCAAAAAAAAAACCAAAGCAAAACACAAAAATAAAAGCAGCACAGACCATCTTGGAATACCCAGATATCAAAAGATGTCAGCTTTTTAGATTAATATCTGGATCTTGGGTTAATCTACAGCCAAGTTGTAATCACTTGCAATTGAAGGACACAAGCACCACCAGTTGGGTTAAGGATGTACCAACAGCACTACTGAGTGGTGTCTTTCATCACTAAATCCCAACATACTGGAGGGTTTTGATTTTCATGTCTTCTTGTCACTCCAAAGGAAGACAATTATATTCATGCAAGTAGCAGAGTGGCTTAAACTGAACTTATTCTAAGCCCTTTACTAGGTAATCAGAATTTTTAATAAGCAGAAAAATTAGCTGCAAAATTATCTAGTCCTCCAGCTACTAAGGACTCATAAATGCCTTCCTGTTTTGCAGCCTGATTCAAGCCATGAGTCAAATCAGAGAAATTAATCTTCTTCCACCAAGGAATGCTAAAGCAAACCAGCCAGCACCCCTGGCTCCCCAAGACAGGCCTCCTGCAACACCCACCTTCAAGCCCCTGGAGAAATGCTCTTGTGACAGGGCATAAAGAGTTGGAGATTTTTAAGAGGTGGTCCATTTTCACTGCCTGGTAGTAGACTTGAATTTGCTAGGAAGGTGAAATCCCCCTTTTCAGTTGTAGAAGTACACAGGGGTTTTTTTTGTTTGTTTGGTTTGTTTGTTTTTTTCAAATAGATCCTGCAAGGAAATGCCATATTTCCATGATCTCCTTACTGTCCTTGTCAGGGATGCCGTGCAGGTTAATGAGAGCCATGAATCTGACATTCCTGCAGAGCACAATCAGAGCAGTCCGCTAAAAAGCCACAGAAATTTCAGCTAGCAAGTTCTAGTTTGAACAGAAAGAAACCTGTGTTGATTCCTAATTTATTTTACTCCATAGACTAGATTTTGAAGTACATAGGCAGATATTAAATGCAACAAATATGATGTTGGCTTTCTTTCTCCTGAAGGAAAAGAAGTCTAATACAGAGGAAAAAAAAAATCCATTTTTATCATGAGGCAACTTTAAGTTAATTTAACAATATTTCAGGATGACTACACATGGATTCTCAGACTGTCAGCTGTACAAGTCACATTCCCTTTACAGCCTTATGCTGCACCTTGGGATCTGCTCATTGGTTTAGTCTACTAAAATTAGTTTGGAAGCCTTGCTTGCACATGATTATTTCTTCTCCGCTTGTCCTAATTTGAGGTGAAAAATTATTGCATAAATGTTTCAAAGTGTGATCAGTATTTCTGATGAAATCAGGAGGTGTTTTGTTATATGGTGGTTATTTTATTTTCTTTTAAGACCTAAACTCTCCTCTCCTAGTAATTAATTCAGGATTTTATAGTTCTCCTGAGGAGGGACGACTCCTGGTAGCTCTCTGTCCTTCAGAAGACAGAGATGCCTATGTGCACACTTTGTGCTGCTTCACTGCATCTACAGCTACTCTTATCTAGAGCTCAGGAGTGTGTTTTATTTAGAACTATGAGTAATGCGGACCTCAGTCACCATATCTGCCTTTGTTTTTTCAGACACGTGTATGATGCCTTTAGGAGCTGACGTACAACAAAGAAAATGAACTTGGAAGAAGATGGTCCCATCTATGCAATAATAGAGTAGGTCTGAGGATATTCATTTCTTCTCACATTAGTGACAAAGGGATAGAAAAAAAACCTGCCAGCAATCAGCAAGAGAGAGCTGGGAAGAAGAGTCTAATTTGAATCCTCAAGGGAAATTTAGCTACACAAATTAAACATCCCAATTTAGATTTTTGCTGGTTAACGCAGCATAAAAGGGCAATGAGAAGAAAGCTCTGGGTTTAAAGGTGCCCAAAGTTTATCATCTGCTACTATCCTATGCCTTTTACTTCCAAGATTAGGTTTTGGTCTGGTTCTGTACTGAATGAAATCTCTGCCCACCCCACTACCTTTAAAAGCAATTTCTGCCTCAACCTATGCTGTCCTCTAACTGCAAACCAGATCTGACATAATTAAGCTTACAAAACTAAGGCCATGGTTGGGTTATTTGTCTGCACCAAGTCTTCCAAGTTTATATGGTAAACTTCCTTTTAATTTTTCTAGTCTTGGAATGTTTTGTAATATGGTATGTTTAAAAATATGATATATATATAAATATGTGCTGCAGGACAAAAGGAAGAAAGATTCAAGTTACATATTGAGCATTGCTTTTCAGAGACGAGATCTATTACTGCTCTGTGTTAGGAGAACACCAGAGTCAGTGCCTTTCAAATGCACTTAGCAGGATGATGGACATATCTCAGAGAGCACAGTGGCCAGTGAAAAAATAACAAGAAGCATCAGCCCACAGATAAGGGGCTACTAAAGGCAGGATGAGTACGTGCTTGACTAGAGATCAATGTGTGCTGCAAATCTGGTCACAGTGCAATGGATTTCAGCAGAAGTAAAAAATAAATAAATTTTTTAGACAGTGAAATCGTGTACAGGAAGAATTGAAGACCTGGCAACAATCCCACAACAGGACAAGGGGAAAAGCAACTAACACGCACTAGAAGCACAAGAAATTCTGGTTAGAAGAGGTTTTTTTCTAGTCATCTTTACCTACTTCACAGTCCCGAGAACTTCTAAGCACTTAAGAGTTTCTCAAAAGAGAAATTTCAAAAGGACAACTGGAACTGTACTTTATCAGGATAATACTTTCAGAACTGTCACCAGCCCTCTCCCATACTACTTAGAGACTAAGTTGCCTTTGGAATTTACTCACAGATTGGTGGAAGAGATGGCATTTGCTTGGGAGTTTTGCAGCCCTCCCCCAGGAAACATCACTGAAATTACTTCACAAACGGCGTGAAACAAAGGAGAAAGGAAGTGCATGCAAAAATGAGAGTATTCAAGTTTGAGTCAGCAAAAAATTAAACTAGATTTTCAAATTTTACTCCTGCAAGATTTAAGATTTTAAAATCCTTTCTGTCTTGATGAGGGAAGAGGTTTCCATCTAAGTAACTCCATAGCAAGGTGTGGGTTATTTTAGATATTAATGCAGCCTGAAGCCTATTTAACATTAAAACCTCAGTTTTCAGGGGGCAGTTTTAAGTGCCAGTGTTCCCATAACTTTTATGTTCTTTTATGATGTGCAGCGCTGGTTCACTTCACTGGTATAACACCACCAAGTACAGAAGAAAATTGTCAGGAGCTATTGCAGAGTTGTACCTAGAAACCAGAAGCTGGGCAGAATGGTTAGCCACAGACAATTGAGCTAATTGAGCATGTTTCACTTATCCTGGTACTTAAAAGCCAGAGATACTGAGCGTGCTGGTGAATAAAAGAACATCTGCCTGATAACATCCATTTCATGCGTGAGTTACAAGTTTTAGAGAGCAATTACACAGCATTTTTGTTTCAAATCCAAATCAGATGTTTAAACCATTCTGTGATTGCACAATTATCTTGTTTTACGAGGCAACCCAAACATCATTTAACAAGATTTGAGTACCACTGTGTATTTTCAATTTATTAACAAAAATACAGAAGCCAGGCCCCAAAACATGGCCGTGAGAAGCAATAGAAAAAGCATTTAGCAAGGCAGTGCTGAGAATAAGCTTGTTGTGCTGATACCATGCACCACCTAAACAGGAATAGAGATGCTCCCAGCTCTCTTGCTTCGTTACTGCAGGATTGTTAAACATGCAGTGGCTGCTGATGAAGCAGAGGCATAAAGGGAAACCCAGGCACCTCATTCCTACCGGCTTCCCCATAGCTCATCTGGTGAGACAATAGCAAGAAGTAGAAGAGACCCTTCCCCACACTGCCAACACAAATCCAATACCAGGAGAAGCTACTGCAGTGAAAGCTCTCCTTGATCTTAGGTCCAGCCTGAGCACATCATCTGCAAATCTGGTCAAGCTATACAGTGAATTCTCACAAAAAGTCAGAAAAAGAGAGACACAAAACCATCGGCCCTCAATTTGAGCACTCAGAGACTTCCCAGGACCTGTTACTGCAACAAGCTGAGAGCTAGGAAGGGATCTAAGCAGGACTGGGTCCTCAAGTAACTTGGTGAACTACAGTACAGCCCAGAGTTCTCTTCTTTGGACTTTATCCAAATGAAAAATTGGGAAGGAGAATAAGCCAGATGCTGCCTTGGAGAGGCTAAAGACTGAGTAGACAAACATAATTCTGCTACTCAGGAATTAATTCTCACCAAAACATATTTCTGCCACACTGAAATTGTAATATTCAGAATATTCAGCTTCCAAATGCACAAAACTCATTCCAAGAGTATTCAGAACAAATCACACCCTTAAAAAAAGCTTTGATTTATCACGTCTCATTTATATAACCTCCTTCTACAGTCTAAAGCTAATTTAGTGTTTTCTAACAGACTATTTCCAATGTTACTGTAGTGAATTGAGCAATAAAACTAAAAAGTCAAGGCCAAGTCTCAATTCCTAAAGCAGCGTTGTTGAGCAGGACACAACAAACAAGAGTCCAAATGTTCACCTGCACCTCCCAATTTACGGTCTAGGAGCAAAACCAATCCCATGCAGGAGGGACCAGTCATGACCTTCACTTGCAGAAGGATGGGGGCTCCACACATTCACCTTTTAAGGTGAACCTCATCATGTCCTTCTAGTCTTTGGCAAGACTAGTCTTTTTTTAAGAGGTCATGAAATACATCATCTCTGCTATACAACTTCCACTCTCAGCAACTCAAGGCAGGTTTTAGCCTTTCACCTCCACTAGGATCTCTCTCTTGTTCTCATGACTCCCAAGGGCTGACAAAGCAGAACCCTGGGAAACTCAACCAAACCTGTCACCCTTGAGGTGAAAGAGCAAGAGAAGCCAGGAGCAGTGGCAAGCAGGACAGATTGAACAGTGCACTGCAAAAATCTTGGCAAAGCAGAAGGATCTCCACTAAATCTGGCTACAGTCTGCCTAATTACTTTACAGCACATGGCAGGAGACAAGCAGGGCCGCTGCCTGAAAAGAGTGGTAGAAATTGAGGACTGTAGACATAAGGCATTTGGAGAAGGACAACCCAAACCTTAAAGATAATTATAATTGAAAACAGTTGCTTACTAATTTGTCTGCCACTATTACTCTTAGTGAAGAGCCATTACTCTGTTCATCTTCATAGAGAAAAAAAAATATTTAATGGAAGCAAACCAACTCTGCTAAATGTGGAGGAATGATTAAGTTGAGGTCCAAGGAACACAGAAGATAGTAACACTGGAATACTTACTGTGTTCCCTGTGTTCACCACCAAGTATATTTTTCATGGCTAGATAATTCAAACCAAATGTCCTTTCTACGATGACTTAAAAAAAAAAACAACAAATCAACCCAACAACAAAACAACAACAAAAACCCATGCCAAAAGAAAAAGGAAAAAAAAAAAACCCACATAGGAAATAATCCTGCATTAACACAGGGACAGACCAAATGACTGAAAGGTCACCCAAACCTCTTAACTTCTCACACTAATTTTCTGGACTTTCAGTAGAGGCTATATGAGTGCACATAATTTGCAAACTCATTTCCTCCTGAGTCATCTTTTATTTACCGTTTTTTCCTCTCCTCACAGACTTCCAGAACTAGCTTTGTGACTAAACAATTTTGGTAAGCCTTGCAATCAACAGAATTAAACAGTGTGCGTCGGGTGAACTACAGACAGAATTCATTTGTCAGATCCCCAGTGCCCTGACTTTAATCAGGGGTAATAAAGCCAGCAGTATTGCTAATCCAATCAGCAAGGCCAACGAAAAAATAAATTCCTAAATGCAGTTCAAAAACTGCCCTTTCACTGTGCAAAGCAAAAGTGCAATGAAAATGTCTCCTTTTTTTGCTCTCACTCCAAAGGTCCCTAATGAACAAAAAAAGGAAGAGGCAGAGGAGCTTCATATCAAAGACCAGTTGTCTCTTGAAATTCACCTTTAATAGTTAATATACGCAATGTGCCGAGCAAAGACAACACATCTGAGGTCATGCAAGCTTATATTGCAAAACGGTATGTTACAAAGCTACATCACTTAAGCCTTCTCAAGAAATTTCTCCTAATGTGGTATTTTTTTCCTACTCTTTTCTGAAAAAATTATTTCAAAACCTAACATATTTCTTCCCCCAGGAAATTCTTCTCAGTGAACAGCTGCTTCTGCATTCCATTTGCAGAGGGGCAAGGTACAGCTCAGAGCACTGGAAACCACCAAAGAGTTGCAAGAACTGAACAGGCCACAGTGATTAATGGACGCTTGCTGACTCTGCTGGCACCAACTGATGTCGAGAGCTTTTCCAACTCATCTTTAGTGGATGTGTACGTGTGGCAGCACTTCTTTGAAGCAAAGCAAAAACAAAGGAGTGTGTACATTACAAATCTAGCTCCTCTATACTGTCCCAGTTGTCGTCACTATTTTAGGAAGAGCTATGATAAATATTTCAGCTACTAAAGGTGTATTTGCTTCTATCATCTATTTCGAATCAGCTGGTTGAGGACCAGCAATTACTCCATAGTGAGGATAGACTCTCAGATTTTTTTTTAAACTGGAACTTTCTCACATTGAGAAATTCATTGTCTTCCTAATGGGAAGACATTACCTTCACAGGCATTTCTGAACAAGAGCAATGACTGAAATAAGAAACATTTTAGGTCATAACCGTATGGCCAGATTCCTGCAGAAAGAACCAGAGCAGTGAAATGAGCACTATAGACCTCACCTATGTTAGCCATGTGCTCCTCAGCCTGAGCTCCCCGACTGTTATCTTTGGAAATCTAAAATGCAAAAAACATTACTGTGGTTTTTGTGTTTTCAGAAAGAAAAAATGATTAATGCCAATCTCTTTCCAAAGGGGTACTTCCCTTGAAGCTGCTCCTCTTGTTATGGCCACAGCAACCCCAACTTTCTCCCCTGATATTATTTCAACGTAATCCCATCCCTTATAAGTAATGTGTGAAGAAGTCTGACCAATTTGAGACACTTGAATAAATGTGTAGGGATATTTGTCACTGTATTATTGGGCTTCATCTTCTTCCCCATCAGGCACCGCATCTCCACATTTTTCAAAAAATGAAATGGATGCCTTTCTTCCAGCCTCACCTTCCACTTGTTTCTGAGGGTTTCACTCAGGACGGTTCCACATTATGTGAATTGCCTTTGCCTCTCCATCAATTTTCAAAATGATAGATAGTGTAGCCAAGAATGGACAAGCCTTTAAAAACTCATACCTGAAGCCTTAATAACACCTCCTCAAAAAGCACAGCTATCTACAGGAATTTTAAAAATATGTGTCAAAAGTAACATGGGTTAGGAGCAAACCCACATCTCACTACATTAGATGTTTTGAGAACGCCACGAGAACCATCTTCTGGCTCAGATTTTGAAGAGGTGCAGCAATTGTTCAAAAATTGTTCTGATGGTTGGACTTAGTGATTTTAGTGATCTTTTCCAACCTTAATGATTCTATGATAATTACTAATGAGTGCAAAGAAAGCAGAAGATGAGTTTACATTAGTGACAAGGTGGTAACTGTAATGCCTTCTTGAGTTTTTTTTATTACTAGAAGCTACATTCTCACCTATATCATTGTTACTTTAGCTGGATAGGTGTTCCAGACAACTAAGCAGCTGCTGTAAAACAACCACTGCTAATACTTTAATTATAGTGATATCATCATTAACTTGTGCTCTCTCAATCTGTTGCCTCCACCTGTTATTGTTGAATTTATAGCTACCTTATTATAATACCTGGGAAAGAAATTACCTTCCCATTACATAATTGATCATTGTTCAGCAAAACAGGGGCCCAAGCATGACCAGGACCTTTATCCACTACCAAAAGAGGAGAACAATTTTTTTTTTAAGTTCTCTCTCATTTTTCTCTATTGCTACTGGCATGTAATGTAATGACCGAGGAGCTCCAGCCTGAAGGTTAATGCATTTTCATAATGAGAGAAGCAAAGTTGTTCATAAACAGATCATAAAGCCCACAGGCACTGATGAAAAGTTGAATATACATCAAATGTAAAACATTATTTGGGATGCCAACCTCATAGCAGTTAGGTACTGCCTATTTGAACAGATATTTTTTGTACTGATGTTGGTTTAATGAAGCAACTTTTGCTGGCTGTTAAAAGAAAAATCACTGTCTTTTCATTCTCTTATAGCCTGTTGATCACTGAAGTGGATGCTCTTTTGGTCCTCTGAGTCACAGTGGGAAGCCAACACACAAGACATAGGTTGATTGAAAGTGAGATAAGGGCTTTGGATCAGCTCCTGAACAAAGCAAGTCAGTTTAGGAACAGTGACAGACTGTCTAAAGCTGAAAAGAAAGTTACGTCACATGTGACAACACCAACACAAATCCACGACACTTTACTTGTGAGCCTACTCAGAAAAGCAGGAACATCGAGACAAGTTTCTGAAATTCTCTCTAGAAAACAAAATTACTTCAAATCTCCCCCAGACAACAAAATTACTTCAATTAATCTTTATAGTGATAGACTGTTTCAAGGCATATTTGTAAATGGCCTAGGGAGCAATAATTAAGCACTTAACTTGATGAACAGCAGCACTTTTTTTGAAACCAGTCATTAAAAGTAAGGACAGAGTTACCTGCCTTATTGTTTAACAAGATCAATTAGTATAAAAACCACGAAGTAGTAACCCTAGAGAAGAAATCATTCTTCATAAAATATTAGATGGTTACATTTGGTTTCCCCACAGAATTTCTTTCCTGGTTCCAAATTTCTTAGGGAAGAAGGCAGCATCTCATTACTGCACTTGCTCTTTGATTTACCTGAAGAGAAGACATTTCAAGGAAGTGGGTGACCTCTAGATCCTTCTTGGATATAAAGATTCAGAAAAGATAGATAGATATTGGTTGAAGTTTCTTGGAATTCCCAAGTAAAACAGAATTACCTAAAGCATTAAGATGTCACAGTCACAACAGAGGTGTGATATCCATAAATTTTTTTTTCTTAAGTGTGTTTTTCTAATGCTGATTTATAAAAACTATACATTCATAAACACACAAATTCTCCAAGGTCTTTCATGCTGTTGAACTTCAACAACAACAACAGAGTAGGATGCTTGAGTTTTGAAAAAACAGTCAGCTGCAATAGACAAAGAAATATTTCAGTCACTTGATAGCCAGTTGCTTTATTGATCTGCTATAGAACAGATTAAAGAAAAGTGTGTGAGGGTAACAGCTCATCCTTATTAAGCTTCATGAAAAATTCTGGTTTATTTTTTGTATGACTTTGGTTAGGTTAATGGAAGGACTCTAGTGACTTCCACTCATGATTGTACCAGGATTCTTCTATAGGACACATCAAAAAGTGCAAAAGAAGCCTTCTCATTATTATTATTTTAAAATCTCATTTGTCTTTGTAGAAGAGTCATTTCAGTGGCATCCACCATCTCTTTTCAAACACAAAGAGAAATTAATTCAGCAAAAAGAAAATTAGTCAAGAGGTCAACTTGCTCACTCATGGGACAATTAGAGCCTGGTCTATTTCCAAAGTAGACAACGGAAAGACTTAAGAGTATTTGGCTCAAGCTGAAGATGGATCTGACCTGGATACACATTTCAGACTTGTTTTTATTTCTAGTGTCATTAATCTGGAGGTAGACGGCCAAGGAGGGTACAGCTATATTTTAGATTTGGTCCTCAAGATTTCATTTATGCCACACTGTATTTTAGTCAATCCAAAGCACTTGGGCTAAACACTTGAGTATTTACCACTGCCATTGCACCAGTAAAAGAACTGACCGAACTTTGGAAGACTTTGGGCAACATTTTACAACCCAGAAGTCTTACTTTCAAACTTGTCAAGCTCACATACCCCAAGCAACTTCCCAAATGACTTAGGTAACCAGCATTTCAGAAAAATCAAGCTACAGTAGCTACCTGTTCTTCAGGAAGGTGAGAAAATTACCATTGAAATAAGTACTCTTTGATGGCAAGGGATAAACCCTGCCCGAATAGCCACATCAGAGTTAGAAAAATTGTTTAAGATTAGGATATTTATTGCTAATATATATATGCTTAATTATTGCAATTTTCAGTAAGTTGTATGTCCCCAAACATTGAACAATGTGTCTCAGTTTCTCTTATTTGTTACAGTTTATATTATTAAACTGACACATGCTTAGAGATCAGGTGAGGGGGTACTATTAAAACAAACAAACAAACAAACAAACAACCCACCCAAAACCAAACCAAACCAAACAAAAAAATAACACAACACAAACCAACAAAGCATTACTGCTACCTACAATTCATCCTCAATAAAGAAGAGGCAGTTAAAAACAATTTGGCAGTCAGCCTTGCAATTTCAGTGGCTCTCTGGCAGTTTCTATCAACTGAGGAGCTGCAACAGATGAAACCACATTCTGTACTTCCTTCATACTGGAGCTTTTAGTAGGAAAAGCAAAACATCCTCAAAGCTCTAACCTTGTGTAAGCATGAAAGGTTAACAGGCAAAAATCGGGCAACATAATGAGAGACAGAATGAAAGGAAAAGAAACCTTCCTGGCCAAAGTAGTTATCTACTCCAGAAGTAGGAAACAGTCCAAGATAACACAATTTGCCCCCAGAAGATAAAGTTTCTCATGTCTGTGCAATGTGAAGGCTTGAGCTTATTCAGCAAGAACTTTTTCTTATATTTGTTTGCTTCAGACCTTGTTGATCTTTCCTGTATTCAATTGCTCTGCTCTATTTCTCATCATGTTGTGAGGTACAAAAGCAACTGTTTAGAACTTGGAGGTGCCAAAACACCTTATCCTGAATTTTAAGAACAGATTACACTAACCTCACTCACAGTATTTCACACAAAGTGTATGCACCACCAAAGTCCCTGGGAATATCAGAGTATGGCACAACAGGAGTAGAGATATCTCAAACAATCAAAATGTTTCCTTGGCACTTCATGCTGGCCAGTAAATATACCAATACACACACAAAAGAAAAAAAAATTGATACTGGAAGTCTCTGCCATTTAGTGCCTGAGAAAATTAACTTAAGAAAATCAATACCTGCATCAGAAGAAAAGGGCAAGCTGCATCTGTAAAAATCTGTTTGTATTAACTATTCTTACAATGTGTCTCTGCCTGGGTTGAAAGCTCCTGTAATCTTCTGACCCAAGACAAAAGGGAGGCCTGATCCTTCTTGCTTTGGAGTAGGTTCAGATGCCAAACCACAGGGGCTGCTTTGACTCTAGAGAACCAAATTTCCCTCTACTGGCTAGAATTACAAAAAGTAAATCAATCTCTATAGAAGAAAAAGGAAATACAATGTCATTTACAACAAAACAAAACTGCAGGACCTCATCTGTCATATCAGAAAACTGAAAAGGAGCAGAATAAGCATCCATGAGCACACAGAGACACACAAGCCCTTCCATCTCACAGATGGGGCCAACTCGGAGATTGCCAACCCCACCAAGGTCAAGCTGGCAGCAGGCCCTGTGATGACTGGACTACAGTCCAGCCAAGTGTACCGTGAACAAGCTGCCAAACAAAATTCACACTGACCTACGAATAGCACTTGTCAGTTGTTTTCAGGTGAAAAACAAAACCACCAACATTTTACAATTAAATTCATTTGTTCATATTTTCCTTGACTATCAGTTGTTTCTTCATCACTCTTCACTGAATCAAAGGCTACAGTGCTTATTATGTTTAAGATGCATTTCTAAAGACTCTATGACTGCAGTGCACCTTACCTGCCCCCTAAATCCCATCAACTCCCTCACAGATGCTCCTCTGAATGCCAACAGCAACTAGGGCACTTACCAAGCTCATACAGCAAACAAAGCAAAGGCTTCAGCTAAACAGAGCCAGCTAAAATTGACCCTGGGTTCCTAGCAACCCACAATGGTGACAGAAAAGCTCTGCAGGCTACCCTCTCAGTAAAACCATCTATAAATGTGTAAACTCAGTCATAATACTTTTTTCTCTTCCACTGTTTTTTTTGATTTTCAGTTTAAAAAAATATCTTGAGACAAATTAGCGCATGTACATGACCCAAGACCTTTCTTTCCATTTCCCATGTGTCACTGAATCTCATGAAGATAGCATCTAATACACTTATCAGCTCCAGAGATGAACATTTTTATTAAATCCTTATTCCTTAAATTAATATGAAAAGGTTGTTTTATTCAAACATCATGCTGGGGTTAGCTTTATCATTTGTGCTTTTCAGTATACTCTAAGTAGGACTGTATGTAACTTCACAGTCACAAATTTCCTATTTTTCCAGAAGTATCATTTGTTTAATAACATCTCACGGCTTTACAGAAGAACCACCACATTTGAAGCACCACATTTTATTTCTTTGTGTGAAATAGGTAATGCTGAGCACTAAGTAACATTGGAGACCAAAGGGAAGTATAAAAAGACACAACCTGATGTTATCTTACACAAATATTATGGTATCATCTAGAGGTATCAGCTATAACAACTGGTACAAAAGCAAAGTGCCTTACAAAAGCAAGCGAGGTGCCTCCATGGCACAGCAAATTGTCATTTCCAGCATCTCTTACAATCTTTGAGTAGAGTTAGCTCAGCTACTAGATGTGTCATGGCTAAATTAGCTAGAAAAATAGCAACAGGTAGTCTGGGAGAAAATCCAAGCTAACACAACTGAGAGCACATAGCAGGGTGAAACCATCACCATTCTGCATTAGTTCAAACAAACCAGAAAGCAATTGCAGGAGGTGGAAAGCAACAACACAGCAAAGAGAAAAGAACTGACCAACACAGACCATGCAAAACAATCCTACAGCAACGCCAACACGGAGCCAGGCCTCCTGATTCCCCTTGCTTGCCTGTGTATCAATCCCATAACATATGGTAAAATTCTGCAAGAATACTAATCGAGGGCTAAAAAACATGATTCTTGAAGTGAATGTATTTCTGCACTCTGCAAAAGGGGCTTTGTGCAAGTACCTTCTGTTGGATAGCAAAAAAGATCGTTAACACTCTTTGCAGCTACAGTTTACCATTAAAGTAATTCCACAGATGTTGCTTTCAGCTGAAGAAGTGCTTTCTAAAAGCCCGCTTTCTTTCCATTCTGAAAACACGAGAGGTTTTGCTTGCAGGATTATCAATCCCTCTTGCAACTGCTTGAATCCATCAGCCAGTAAATCCCTCCTGAACCTGCCTCTCTCTTACCTCCTTTCTCCAGAGCGCTTGGGAGCTTTCCAGCAGACACAACCACTTCTGCAGGCTCTGCCCACAAGGCGATTCTGTTTCCACTGCAAATATTAATCATTACTTGTCACCAAAGACCAATGGTATTTGGTACTGTGTAAACATAAAGATACTTTCCTGAACAGAGAATGTAGACTCACTGGCCCTTTATAGATAGGAAAGATAAACAGATTCACCGAAGAGATGCTACCCTAAAGTCATCAAGAGTTAATATAGGGAAAGAAGGACAAAATAATACCAAGCAATGGCCTATACAGTTTTTACCTCTCATGAATAAGAAATGAAGGTTTTTGATATGTAAAATATACAAGAAACACTTTTGAAGACTTGAATTCATTTAAACTGGATTTTGTTTAGAGTCACTTTCAAGTCCTACTGCTTTCTTATGAGCCTCAGGTCTTCATTTTGAAACAAGGAACTCTTTGTACTCTGACACACATTCACAGTAGTAAAAGCCAGATGTGAACTGTGGAGTGTTATTAAAAGCATCGTTGCAAAGAGGTGATGGAAGCTTAGAAGACTTATGACCAAGCAGGGAGGTCTGAGATTCAGTAATTCTTTAGGTGCAAGAATATATTTTCAGAGAATAAAGCCATCTAATGTGAAACAGCATTTAAGCTTTTAAATACGTGTAGCGCTGAGAGCACCGCTGTTTGTAACACAGTGGTAAGAAATAAAGATAACCAGCACTTGTTAGGTTTACTTTCTTCTATGCATGATGAAAATAACAGTTCCTAGTCAAGTAAATTCCGTACTCCCAATACTAGTTTCAAACATAACTGGCTTTAACCCAGATTACAGCTAATACCTCACCATGCTGAAAACCACTTCAATTTACACAAATTGCCTTATTAGAATCCTGAAGGGGAAACAAAGACAAGTCTCTGCTTGCTAGGGTTTCCACCAGGGACACCATGATTGAGGCACATTGGTGGCCCAGTAACTTGAAAGCAACTTCCCTTCTCCCCATTCTGGGACACAAGGAAGGATCCAGAGCTTAGGTTTCACATGGTTTCATTTCTATTTTCACAAGAATCATGCTTACAAGGAATATAAAATAATAATAAAAAAAAACATGGACTGAGCAGAGTCAGAGCTTTAAATCTATTTGGGATTTGTACTGCAATAATTCTGCATATTGCTTATAGGGCACTTTCATTGGTAATGAAAAGGATACATTTAAAGATGCCAGTAGGATATTTGTGAGCACTTTCTTGGCTCAAATGCTTAAAAACTCAAGCCAACACTTAGAGAACAAAAAAATACACAGTCAAAATTAACACTGTGCATTCAGTATCCAAGTAGATCAGACTTCAAACTTAGTGCTTTGTAACAGTCAAGTCATTTCAGTAAAATAATATGTGCCTCTCCTAGAGGATGTGCAAAAACTGGTTGCACCTCTGTTTTCCTAAGTATTAATTTTATTTATATAAGCTACATCTGCTTTCCCTCTGAGGCATAAAGAAGACACTGCACTAGAGAGAAATTGGGCAGATTTAGCAATTCCAACTTATCTCCTCTTTTAGGAATGATATAAGTGAATTTAATCCAGAAAAATTGTATCATTACTATGTGCTTACAGGCATTCCCTTGAGCTTTCGAGTTTGGAGAATAGTATGAGTAATTGTATCAAACTGTAAGCGCCAGACAGGGAAAATGGGACTTGCAAAGCCTATGATTAAACATCAAGATAAGGTGAGAAAAAAGTTTCATTTTCACATATGCAAGTTCATTTTTCTTTAAAACATAAGTGTTAAATTTACCAGTCTTCTCAGTACCACTGTTTGACTTTTCTTGTATCAGTTCTCCTAACCATGATTAAAAAAGATGAAGTCCAATTCTGGTCTTTGCAACAAACAAAAAAAGATAGCGATGAATGAAATAATTCCATCTGGTAAACAAACTGCCACAAAAATATCAGAACCACTGTCAGCAGCAAGGCAGAGATTTCTATTCAACCTTTAGCTTTGCTGCAGCTATCTGAAGTACTTAACATTTTCTTTCACTTTGTAGTTGGCTGCTTGAAAGGAAAAATAATTCAGTGTTCTTTATGCAGAAAAAGAACAAAACTGTATCTTATTAGCACAATTTTTTTTTTTTTCCCCCCATTACAACAACTGCCTCCTAAGTTTCATCTACAAAACCTTGCCTGAAAGTACCACTATCAGGAATGACAGAGAAAAAAATTATAGGGATTTAACTAGAGATTCAAATTCAAGGAAGATAGGACGTGTATAAATTTTTAAATTAAACCCCTTGCTTTTTCAATGAGATGCCATCTAGAACTTTTTAAAACAACCAAATAAACAATTTACTAGCAGATGTGGACTAGGCACTACATCCTAACTGTTGTTTGTTATTTACAGCTTGCACAGGCAAAGTATATTAATAAACATCCCCTTTGTTTACAGCGTGTTACCTCTTCCAGTTTGCAAGTGTTTGCATAATATTGCAATAGCAGGATTGAAAACACTGCACAGGGAAAAGATCCCTGACCCAAATGACTGGACAAATCCCTCCTCTGAGACTTCACACACACAACACAGAATAATTCTGAAGCACCTGATAAAACAGAGAGACATCCTTGGGTATGCAGAATAAGGGAATGCTGCTGACAAAGACAAATTTCCTACAGATAACACACGAGAGGGAAAGCTACTTTTGCAGGGTTGATGATCACAGGGCAGAATAACAAAACACTGAGCTACTAATTTCAACCAAGCCAGAATCACAGTCAGCTGAGAAAAGGTACATTTGTTTGCGAATAAACAAAGCGTTCGATGCACAAACAAAGCTTGCAATTAGCTACTGTATTAACATACCTAGTAACTAGTCATGGCATAGTCAATAACTGAAGTGAGATTATCATCATTTCAAACAAAAGTTCCTGTAGAAAAACAGTTCTGAGAAGAAAAAAAAAAAAACCAACCGAGAGAGTGCAGGCACTTCCCAGTGCCAAGCAATAGCAATTAAAAGCAATTATAAACAAAGAATTTGCTTTTCTACATAATCATATTCATCCAAATCTGTACGCTGGCCAGATGAGAGGAGGGTCAGGCAAAAGACAAACACAAGGAGACACACACAGGTCAATTCAATTTATTTGAACGTCTCTGTGGGCTTCCAAAATAGAGAAACCTTATGGAGGGGGAATGTGTTGGGCACACAGGTCTGAAGCTAAATATATCTTAGCTTTAAAAAAGAAGATACAAAAAAAATTAAATGATGAAACACAAAAGATTAACAGTCCTGATCACTGTCAGGGATTTTATTAGTTTTCTCACACTGATGAGGTCAGAAAAAGGAAGATCAAAAAGAAATTGTTAGCAACAAAAATCCAAATTATTAGAAGGAGAAATGAAATGTGAGGACAGACCCTGCTGCAGATAACAGGGACCAAACACCTTACAGTGGAGAAAACTCTAGATTCAGACCCATTTAAGTCCCTAGGGTAGCTTTTCCAGGTACTCTTTTTTGCTTAAGATTTAGTTTATCACTATCTTCCACTGCAGTTTTCTAATTCTTAAATGGTTTTGCTCAAAACAGGAACTAGTTTACTACTTGCCTTTGCTTAGATGTAAAATTCTAAATCTGCTTTTCACAGAAACTGGAATTCCTAGGTATGTGCTTTTGAATGGACAAGCTAATTAACAAATTAGTTTGATATTTTAATAAGGTAATCTCCATCTCCTTTAAGGATTAACTGCAGCAGGGAGAAGAGGGTTGCCATGTTTTCTGTTTGAGCATTATTTGGAGTGAAATAACATGACTGCTACATCTCCTCTCCTCTACTAGGTACCACGTCACCATAATATCAGGCAACCTGGCTACCTGCACACCATGAGTCTGTCTGCAGATCCCAACTGCTGGATCTGGTCTGCCTACCAGCTTCAGAGTATTTAACTGGACAGTTTAACTTCTTTCTCTCCATGCATATTTTCATATGTTGTTCCTCACCTTGAAGGACCAGGCAGGGATACAACTCTTCCTGGACAAAATGAAACTACTTCCTCCCCCCATTCAAAAATCCCCTCTAACAACTTAGTTTGTTACCAAGAACCTCAATAATTAGGTCAGGGGTATAACAAAACCACAACTTACACCAATAAATAGTTTAAGTTCTCTTTGATTTTACCTCCCTGTCTGTCAGTGTCTAGTGTTGTCTATGTTTAAGGCATAATTCTTGGGTGGGGATAAGCAAAACTCCCGAGTGATGAAAACTTGAAGACCTCACCCATAACTAGACTCTACAGTAATACTGTTAAATACTGTCCAAAAAGCAAAATGCTTCTTATCCCCATGAGTCAAACAAGAAACAAACCTACCACATTGCAGCTGTAATTTTAGCACAGGTAGATGATCACTGTTTTACCACTTTTTTTTTTTTTCCCCTCTAATCACCAGGAACATGCTCCCAAAAGAAGGAAGAGTTTTGGCATTACTGAGCATTGATCCATTTAGTATCGTACATTCTAATGAACCCTCTTAACCCTCTCCAGTATCATGCTCCGAGGGACAGTGTACTTGCTTATGCTAATATGGTTTTATTACACTTTACTAATACTTTGTCTTCTAATGTTACTAACTCTGGAGGATATGGAGCGTGATGAACAGGTAGCATGTGTGAATCTTACTGACAGAAAGAGTAAGAATTTCTCATTGGAAGCACCTGGTAAAAACACACAAGAGGCCTTGAAATCAAGATTGGTGCTCTTATTATTTGCAAAATATCAGTAAAAATACACACTAGTTTGATTTCCCAGAACCTGTTTGCCCAATAGGAACCATTTTCTTCTATTCATTAACACCTGTACACCCCGATCCAAAGTTCATGAATCCAGCTGCCATCATCCATCCGTTATCTGCAGTGCTCTTTACATTAATCCAAAGCAGAAGATGAAATAAAAAGTGTTAAAATGAGCTTTAACAGACTGTAAAATTCTTCCATTATGCAGTTTATGGCAAACTATTATCACTACACTTTGTATTCCCACAATGAATTACTTTAATAGCCTCCTGAGGGCATCATAGAACAGAGTCAATGGTTGAAAATTATACGGCAAACAAGAGACAGCTCCGAGTTGGCATTTTATATTCAACAGCAACAGAGATGCAAGTGGATGGACTTGGACTCTGCATCCTAACATGATTTCAGTAACAAGCCTGAGTGAATGTAAGAGAATTAACAGAGTTCCTCTTAACTTTACTCAGCACGCCTGTATATTTTTGTCCTCTGAAAGTATGTATCAGAGACATTTAAATAACAGCAGATAGAGCTGGCATGGAGCAACAGATTGTCACAGGAGCTGTAAAAACCCAGTGTTCTGGACAGCACACCGTTACTCATCACAGACAGCAGTAATGGAAATAAGGACTATGTGAATCATCTAAGCTGCTCTTGAGAATGCACAGCACCATTCTACATAGGCCATAATAATATTTGTTATTCCACAATGGACTTTTGGATTAACTGTTTTATCTGCTTTGGTGATGCTGTACTTGGTGCATTGCAACAGCCGTCCTACTGAAGGTAAATCATTTCATAGTATATCTTTAAGGAAGTGTATATTGATCAAAACTCTGTCATAAGTACAGGCTCTCAGAACATTCCATTTTCAACAAGGAAATTTTGCCATTATGGGGGAAGACTATGTATCTGCAGTGAAAATCTGCTATCCCTAAAGATTAAAGTGGAAGAATAATGGTAACTGAAAGTCAGGCTACTATGAGCCCTGGCCAATCTTTATTACAGCTCTAAATCACATTCTTTTGTAAATGATAACTAGAGAACAGATGTAGCATTATCAAGTCAAAGCCCAGACAGGAAGTTACTGCAATATGCATAAATTGTTTGAGGATTTAGCTTAATGATGTTTATTTTTCCTACAACTTCGGGGAACTTGCAGATGCAAGGCAACAAAGGCCAACACCCAGAAAATGGTTTTCTAGGGGGTATTAGTGTTGTTGTTTTGGGTGGAGTTTGTTTAGGCTTTTTTGTTTGTTTGTTTGTTTTCGCTTTTTGTTTGTTGCTTTGGTTGGTTTTCAAGGTTTTCTTTGGGTTTTTTGGTGTTTGTTTGGTTTTTTTTTTTAAACAATGGAACCTACAAAGGTACAACTTTTGAAGACCCATAAGAATATATTAAACACAAGGTTACTAGAATTTTTAAAGAGATCCTTCCATGACTACCCTTTCTCATTCTGGTTAGCTGTGTAACAGTTGTCAAACATCTCATTACAAGATAAACTCAGGTTTTATTTCAGAAACCGAGGAGCAGACAAATGAACTGACAACCCCAAGAACAAATCAGTACTAAGAAATGGGATCAGAAGCTGCTTTTTATAGTCCTATGAAATACACAACTTAAAAAAGCATCATTAATAAGTTCTCAGAAGCAACCTTTGAAACTTTGTTCTATGAGATGAGCAATAGAAAAACTAAAACTAAAAATAAATGGGTATAAAACCTGAAATATCTTCAGCTATTTTCAAATCTCCAGTTACAAGAGAAGAGAAAAAACAACATCGGAAGAGAAAACAAGAATACAAGAATAGTTCAACAGACAAATGTTTTCATGTTTTGAAGGAGTTAATTTACAGAATGTTATAAATAGTTACTTGCTTAAGCAAGCTACCCACTGGATAACTTTCAGAGCCCTTAGCAGTGTTTTTTAATACAATATATTAGCTCAATTCTGCTTGAAAATTAATTTATTTTACTCAGGAAATAAACAGTAAACATGATGCTCTTTGAAATCCAGTAGAAACCCTCATTCTGCTGCAAGAAATGCTTAGGGGGAGAAGCTAGGTTTCAAATTTATTAATGATTCCTCAAGTTGTTATAGAAACACAGTTGCAGGAAGGCAATGTCTAGAGACACGAGTCTCTTTCATGTACACTTTCACAGGAACTGGTTGCTGGGGTTACCTAACAATGGGACTTGTACACCCAATTCCCTTTTTACAAAGGCACTACAAAATCAGGGCTTCACAACACAACAATGCTCGGGAAAGCAACGACTCTGCTTTATTTACCGCTGACGCATTTGGAAAACATTGAGCTCTGCTCTCTTCAAATACCTGTTGGCCATTGTAAGTAGAATCAGTTCTTCAAAGATGACATAAAAGCTTTAGCTAGGGAAGCACAATGCTATAGCTGTAAGAGGGGCTTCAACTCTGCCAACTACTTCAGAACTTATAGCATATGCTAAATTAATTTTTAAGTTCAGTAGGATGATTGCTCCACCCCTGGAAGTGTTCAAGACCAGGATGGGTTGGGCTTTGAGCAACCTGATCTACTGGGATGTGTCCCATGGCAGGAGGGGTTGGAACTACATGATCTTTAAGGTCCCTTTCCAACCCAAACCATTCTAGGATTGAGTCTCAGTAAGACATCTAGGGTGAGATCCTAAAGACTTACATACACTAATACTTGCAGTCAGTATAGCTCCTTCATCTTTCACTAACAGCTCCAAAGATGAACAGCTAACCTAAGTATATCTTTTCAGACTTTTTTGTCATGTTTTACTTGCTGTCAGCATCAAAAACTATTAGGCTATTTTTACCTCTTCAAGTATTAATGAGGAAAGTTGATGAACTAAAAGAAAAAAGTTTGCTGCTATTGTTATAAGATGAAGTACATTTGGTCATACATTTGTGCAAGTTCACGCATTTGAACATGCTACAAGTGAACAGGGATGAAGAGTCAAGTAAGGAGAGACAAAGGAAAAAGGGAAAGGTTTGCTTTCATAATTAAAAGCAGATTTCAGAAGGAAAACTATTTCACTCTGATCACAGAGTTTTTCCATCAATTTTAAGGAAGCTATGATTTCAGACAGTTGTGAAGTGCAACCAGCTACTACATTTTTTTTCTTAAAAAAAAAATAATACAAGCAGCAGAGGAATAGTATAAGGAAAAAAAAAATCTTTGAATCTGGCAAATCCTAGAAGAGCAGTTGAATATAAGTGAGATAAATGATGAAAAGTATGTTAAAGCTATTTTTCAATAGGTTGGAACAAAGTACAAGGTTGTAATCTCACTCCACATCCCCAACACTATTTTTGTGAAACTGGTACCAGAACATTAGGGTTTGGAATGGGCAGGTGTCTCACTGAATCACTAAACAGTCTAAATGGATTTGATAAACAACTCCTACAGTATGTCTGTGAAGCATACACACGTGTTTGTATGATACACAGAACCACGTTTGCTAGAAAGAGACAATATTTATCTAAAGTGTCAAAACAAGCAGAGCACTTCCTTCAGAATTTATCATTTTTGAAGGGGTTTTTGCAATAAGGTGTCTACTAGTGTTCTTTGGAAAAAAACTAGCTGCAACCCTATTTTGGTTTGGGGGGTTGTTTGGGTTTTTTTGTTTGTTTCTTTTTTGTGGTGTTGTTGGTTGGGTTTGGGTTGTTTTGGTTTTTTTTTTTTTTTGGGGGGTGGGGAGGGGAGGTGTTTGTGGTTTTTGTTTTACTTTAGCCTCAGTTGAAGTTTAAATTATGAGTATTACGCTTGCAATAGTTTCACAGTTGAGATTTCTGCCAGCCTTGAACTAAGACCCCTACAAAGTCTTTCCATACCTTCTGGGCCTTTATCTAAGGCAAGTATGGACAGTAGGGCTACACTGACATGGTCACTCTGCATCCAACACCTTTCCTTGCTCATATAGCTTGCAGTGAGTCCCAGACCAGTATGGATATAGCAGTACAGGTTCCATTATAAGTACTGGAAGAAAACTGTGTACCTATGCAATTAAATGAACTAGTCTCATTTACAATTCACTTATCTGAAGTTCTCAACCCCATGTAAAATCATGGAGGTTTCTTCAAATCAGAAAGATTCTAAGATAGAGTCCAACCATTAACCCAGCACTGCCAGGTCACCACTCAACCATGTCCCTCAGTACCGCATCTCCACAACTTTGAAACCCCTCCAGCGATGGGGACTCCACCAGTGACTACCCTGGGCAGCCTGGGCCAGGTCTTAACAACACTTTCAGGGAAGAATTTTTTTCCTCATATCCAACCTAAACCTCCCCTGGTACAACTTGAGGGCATTTCTTCATGTCCTGTTGCTTTTTGCTTGAGATAACAGACCAACCCCTAGCTCACTCTGACCTCCTTTCAGGGAGTTATCAAGAGGGATAAGGTCTCCCCCGAGCCTCCTTTTCTCCACTGGCTCAACAACCCCAGGTCCCTTATCTGCTTCTCACAGGACTTGTGCTCTAGACCCTTCACCAGCTTTATTTGCTTCTTTGGACACACTCCAGCCCCTCAATGCCCTTTCTGTAGGGAGGGACACAAAACCAGAAAGGGGATCAAAAATATAGAAAGAAAAAGGTGGCTGAATTTTAAAATGAAGAAATGTACTTAGTAGAAGATGGTTTAAATATTTTTGGTCTTGAAAAGAAAAATCAGTCTTTTCTCTTTACAGTCCGTCTATATATGGATTGTCTTTTTGCTCAGTGTTTGTCCAGTCCTTAACACAAGCCTCCCAGTACATGTAACACTGCCTAAAAAACTCCAGTTCAACACTACGGAATGCAATTTGCTATTCAGAGCTCTAGAAGATTATAAAAATGGCTATTTTTCACAGAACTGGTATAAAGAACACTAATTCCAAAACCATGAGTTGTGTTTCATTTCTGTGTATATATCATTTATATGATTAAATCTGTAACAGCACATGTCTAGAACTGGCAGCCTCCACTTACTGAAGGAAAAATATTAAAAAAATTAAATGCCTTCATTTTATTATGCTATTCAGACTGTGTTCATGCCTCTTCTCCTTGCCAAACAGTCTGAGATCTAGATTAATCTCACAAATCATTTCCTGTTGTAAACACCTGAACCGGGGACTAGAAAGGAAATTCATCACAAGCTCTTCCCACCTATTGTGGCATTCTCCAATTCTCTAATGAAAAGATCTCAGGCTCCAAAACCAGCCTTTTATTTTCTTAAATGGTTGTAGTTTAATAAAGCAGATATGATCCAGAGAGGCTTTAAAAGAAGATATCCACTGGATAGGCTCCATGGATATTTCAGTTTTGTCCAAGAACAAAAAAAAATGTTTTCAGTCTACATGATAAAATTTATGATGAACCAGTCTCACAAACTGTTCCTCACTAGAGTTTTGCAGAGTCTTGACAGCATGCCCATAACAATTACTCTCATCCACCCAGATGACTGATGATCATAAAGGGCTGTGAGTCCAGTATGTCTTTCTGAGCTTGATGTAAACTCATCACACCTATAATTGCTAGAGAGATTGAGGAATTTCTCTCATTTTACTTTCAGATGCTTATCGATATTTTTGAACCAGTAACAAATGAGGCTTTCATTGTCTTTTGCTGCTTTATGCTGCAGACCATCAGGGCCTTTGGGAAGCCAAATCTGACAGAGCACTGGACAAAATAGTGCTGGGCCTGCTCAGCCAGCAAACCGAATCAGTGAGAGGTATCTACAGGAGATACTGAGGAATAAGTTTGAGATACCTTTCCTTGTTCCACAACTTACAGGTTAGGTACTTGGTATAGTATCTCTACAGCAAGAGCTCCTTCTCTTAAAACAACTTCTGCCACAAAACCTTTTGTGGACTGTTTTTCAAATGCTACAGTTTCAATTATATATAAAGTGGCTTCAAACCAGGGCCAGTAAGCTGCTCCTGATTTACAAGGATGGAAATAAGAGGAAAATTTAGTGTAAGAGTTCACAGAAAGTTAATTGGCTGAACTTACAGGCAGAGAATCTTTCTCCGTTAGACTCTTGCAGAAAATAAAGAATTAAGAACAAAATGATCCTCTGAACTTTTAAGCACAACTTAATCTACAAGACGACAGAAGGAGAGACAACAGCAAGTGTTTAGCTCCAGCCCTGAGTCAATTCCCACAATGATCATCCCCAAAATGAAATGCAAAACCAACTGCCAGAGGACAGAGATTAATGTCTAGTTTCTAGATGCTCCCCTGCCCCAGCTGCATTCTGCCTCCATCCTTCCAATGCTTTCTCTTCCTTTGTAGCCATCATTGCCAGGGCCTTAAGGTTTCCATGACTGCTAGTGAACCTGAAGAAGAGGGCTTGAGCAGCAAAAGGGTGGATGACAAATATGTAACTGCATTACAGAGGAAAGAAAGCCACCAATCTGATGAACGGGAGCTCCAGTTGTTACAGGAAACTCCTATTCTTTGTATTATGGTGCAGTATGCACAATAAAGTTGGCAGCAGAGCAAAAGGACAATGGAATCTCAGAAGCATAGAACAGTTTGGGTTGGAAGGGACCTTTCAAGGTCATCTAGTCTCAACCCCACCCTGAAGTGAGCAGGGACATCTGCAACTAGAGAAGGTTGCTCAGAGCCCCATCCAACCTGGCCAGGAATGTTGCCAGGGATGGGGCACTGACCACCTCCCTGGGCAACCTGGGCCAGAATTTCACCACCCTAATCATAGCCACATCCTACTCAGTCAGAGGGGCTGGACTCTATCTCCAAAGGTCTCTTCCAATGCCTGCCAGTCTATGATTCTATCATAAGATATTGAGACAGAACTGTCTTAAGTATTAATGTCTTGTACCTCCTCTTGTAAGCCAGGACAACCTCAAAACCTGCACCCACTCTGCTGCATTTCTAATACTAGTCCCTGAAAAACTGGATAAACTTATATTCTGAAGACTTCATAGGCCACATTGAGGAGAAGTGTTCAAAGTTCCCACTAAAGTGAAACAGATGTTGGAATGCTGCAATGGAACTAAGAGTTGCATCACAGCACAGAAATTATTTTGAAGAATTATTAAAAAAAGTGTTTGGAAGACAATATTTCTAGAACTATGCCAATTTATTATAAGATGAATATTTAAACATTTATATAGGATGGAGCTGAAGGCTCAACTCTCATTTCTATTGACTGTAACACATTTCTCCAGAAACTGGGTGATGAGAGAAGATGTGTTTTGTTTCAGTGCCAGACATACACATGGATCTCACACTGAGAAAAGTGTCTCACAATAATCCCCAGTGGCTGCAGGCACGATCCAGAAACCAAACCTTTGAGACCATTTAGTCATAACACTAGTACTTTGCAAATAAATCAAAAGCAAATCAAAAGCAGCCACAGAAGATAAGACATTGGGTAATTTTGCTTAGGACTATATTTACTAGCACTGAGAAGAGCTTACTCCACTCATTACAATATCACTGACTTCTAATAGGACTGGAGTTTAGAGGGAGGGAAGGCTTTTGGGGCTTTTTGTTGTTTGGGCTTTTTTTTTTTTTCCCTTTTTTTTTTTTTTAATGAAGTTTTAATTCCTAAATTGCCTTCTGAATTTTGCTGTTTTTGTGAAGTTTAACAGTATCCCTTTTTTTT
>JANIJG010024736.1:31721-56050 GCA_024611175.1 Megaceryle torquata
TTTTTTTTTTTTGAAGTGATGCTGTAATTCAAATCCTGGTAACCTTGGAAACAGCCTCTCTCCTCAGATATGTCTGTGTCAATTAAAGTAATTGGGACACTCCAGCTAATGGTGTCTAAATTTCAATATCCAGGCTAGTGCTGAAGCACTAGTCCTAAAGGACTCTCAGCTAAGAAACAGATCCTCTGAAAAAGAGGTGGTCTTCAAAAGCTTCTTCTCTTTTTGTAAGCATTTGTCAAAAGGTTAGCTGGAAAGAGGCTAGCTGGCTTTAACACATTTCTTCGTACGCATACGTGACACACAGGGACTATTTAGTAATAGTGAACTTGGAGTTTATTCATATGTGTATGTAATCAAAGCTCCCTAGCAAAACGGAGAAACTATTTATTGAGCTTTAAGATCTTTCGCGAAAAACTCTACAGACTCAGAAAATTAATTTTTTTTCTTATCCCCTGTATATGTTTGTGTACATACACATGCACACACACCCCCTCCCCTCCCCTCAAAATTACATATTCACTACGAGTTTCTATACGTGGCAAGTTAACAAAGATGTAATATTGACTTCAAGTATATTGGGTGATCCTAAAAGTTGGAATAAAACTTACACAATTACCACCTTGTAACAAAGGTGGCTGAGGAGGAAAAAAAAAGTGTTAAAAAAAATAAAATTGAGAAGCTATTAGGAATTTCTCACAGCATCTAAAAGCAGCTTGTTCCTTCTTCCTCTATTGAAACCAGAAAGAGGGATTTTAAAAAAATAAGAAAGGAAAATTCGCTAACATATTTTGAAAGCCACAGCCACCAATCAATCACTCCATTCTCTGACATGCATCACCACCACCTTTCTGCAGATACATATGTACATTCTCTGGAAAGGTTTTTTCCTAAAGTATATCTTGAGACCCACTCCCCCACACTCCAAAAGAAGCATTAAAAAAAATCATTTCTTTCACAGAAGATGTTTACTGAAAGAATATTGGCATATAGCATTGCTAATTAAAAGGTAGACAGCTGAAAGATATTTGCTCATTTTCACATATTAAATTATTGTATGGAAGAAAATAAGTTTGTGGATGCTTTGGGGTTTATTATGCATATGGTAAAGTGACTAAGACCACATTTAACATCTGTCCTTTCCATCCCTATCAACATAAGGGAAACAGAGAAAGAATTAAGTAGTATTTGGGAAAAACTACTTAAATAATGATGGTTTGAAACTTATTATTGGATATTTCAGTTATCATCCATAATACTGATAAAGGGACTAAAATAAGAAAGCCCAAGCTTCGAGGAATCTTTTTCTATATTAAATATCTACTTTAAGTCTTTTCTAAAGCCCAGATGATCCAGGCTGAAAGACCAAAAATGACCAGCAAATAGGTTATTCAGACCAGGCTGCAGTGACTCAGTCATCCTTCAATATTGTTAATAACAGAAAAGAAAAAAAAAAAGGCAGCCCAGAAGGCAGTAGCTGAGTCAGGACCGATACACACATTCACTGCCAAAGGCATACAAAGATCTGAAAAAAAAAATAAAAATCACAGTCCAGAATTGGCCTCCATGACTGTTGTTTCAGTCCCTTTGAGATTTAAAGTTATTTATATAAGAAATCTGTAATGCAATATGGAATAACTCGATCAACAAGATTTAAAATGAGACGCGTACAAGACTACAGTGGAACAGCTGCCAGACTGGACTTGGGACAGCTCAACTCTAGAAGGCCATTTTTCAGTTTAAAGACTGCAGTAAGCAAAATCCTGAAATACTATGCCTATAAAAGAGTTTGGAAATATGCTGTAATACTCAGTAAAACCAGCAAAGGTAATACAACTTTCACCTTGTTACTCATTACAGCTTGAATATGGGAAACAGTCTAGTCACCAAAAACCTAGACAGGAACATTTTTTGTAGTGATTTATTCTTATAAAGTAAAAACTTCTGTTTGTATTCTCACTCTTCCAATGTAAAGTAAGGGTGCAATTCTCCCTCCACTGAAGGAAACTCAGTTTGACATTCACATCAACAGCTGCAGAATTAGGCTATAAAGCTACAATTGCATATAAACAGCTGTCTGACAATCACAATGCAGAATAAACAGAAACTCCAAGTTAATTCAGAGTAATTATTTATACAGGCTTAAGTGAGATCAGCATTGTGGATTTTTTTTTATTTGGTAAAGATAAATTTCTTTGGTTTACAACCTTCTTTTACATGGATAGATATTCAACACTATCTTGCTTAAAAACACATCACATTTTAGTCCAAATATGTACACTTTATGTGATAACGAGGCAAAATGGTCTACTTGGTTTATTTTACTAGTTTTACATTTAAAAAGAGTTATCTTCTCAGCAGAAGATATTTTAATGTTGTACTAAGTCCATTCTGTTGACCATCTATAAGAGGCCCACTACAGTGGATCATGCCAATCAGATCTTCCAGAAATACCAACAGAATTAAATATACAATAAAGGCTATGGAGACTTTTCCAAGAAAAACAAGTGGGGTTGGTTTTAGATCATTCACTGAGCTATCTTACAGAAACCACAAGTTAAAATCAAATTCTGATGAAACATGGAGGGGGCCTATGCAAGTGAAGAGCTGCTCAGCAGCTCATGCAGGCAGCTGCTGGAGATCCCTGGTCTGCAATAACCCACAACAGCCCAGCTGGAAGGATCACAGACCCAGAAACCACAGGATTTTCCTTCAACCACAGAAGTGACACATTCTTGGGCAACAGATGTTCCCTGAGTCTAGAAGCCATGCTGGCCAGGGCCCTGAAGCAGTTAAGCTGCAAGTGTTGTGCAGAGCCAGGGACATGTCATGCTGGGCGACCAAATCGTTCTTCATTTTATTAAAGAATATGATGTAAGCTGCAAAGATCAATTTGGGTTTATTCAGCACCTGCCAGAGCAGGTGTCTTCTGAAGTTTTATGTCTACTCTACCTAAAGCAGAATAATGAAGATCTTCAGGTCCACAAACACTTGAATTTTGTTGCCCTACTTCAAATTAGAACAAGATCAAAACAAAACAATTCTCTGATCTTGAAAACAATCTGAGAGCAGAAATATTGTGCCATAGTGTAGTGCTGGCCAGGCAACACTTGCTCTCATGCTATTCACAAAAGCATTTGCAATCTCAGCCCTGTCTCCAATATTCAGCATTTTGTTCACTTCAGACTAAGCACAGGATGATGAAAACTCATGAAACACGATGGTGCCAAAAGAAAATCTGCACCACCATTAATTGCTACATGAGTACATCAGATCTGTCATGAGCAGTGACATGCCAGGCATAACAAGCATCTCTGAAGTCAAAATCCCAGTTTAACTCTGCCACAGAATAAAGGATGCTGATGACAGATGGGCAGAGTTAAGCAAGTCATTCGGCCAAAATCCTAGATAGACGACCATAGCTGCATTTCACTGCCAAGATAAGAACCTTAGTTTGTATCAGAAACCACTAACTTTCTGGCTTCAGTCAGGAAAGAGAAAAAATCCATACAGAATTAGTGTTATAAATAATAAGAATAAAAATGAAATAATCATCCACACTCCTGGCCCCTGTTCCTAGCTTTCTCCTCTGGCTCCAGGACTATTCCCTCTTCCTACGTAGTCCCAGATCCATGTAATTGCAGAACCTGCCATTCCACATCAATTGAATCTACTATCCACTTAAGTCAAAACTCTTCTATTCCCTTTTATCTGACTATTTTTCATCCTCTCCAACTGAACTAGCATTTACTTTTATTCTGCTGTGCTGACTGGGCACCAGCTTGGAGTCACTGGATGGAAAGGTTCAGTCATGCCTTCTGTCTGTGAAGCCTAACATCACCTCTACTAGAAGGTGATCAATTCTCGTTTACTCCACAGTGACAGCACCCCACTTGCCAAAGTTATATGGAAGCTTCATATTCCATGCAGTCAGGAAGGACCCTGCCAGACAGGCCCATCATACACAGTGTGGAATTTTACCACTTTGCTCTGCTCTCCCAAATTCTGATAGGACAGTTTGGTTCAGGCTTACACATTTTAAGTTGAAGTTGCATACTCTCATTAAGAGTTCCCAACAATTTCAGTAGGGGCTACAGATATCTAAGAATCAAGAATATTCTCTATTTTATTGGGGTTAGCTGTGCATTCAGTCCTCTGCTGCTCCACATCCCTCCCTCAAAGTCAACTGGGCTAAAAATAGCATTAAGTCAGGGACATTCCAACCAAAGGCTCTTCCAATCTTTGAAAGATTCACTTCTTTCCTACCTATGACTTGTAACAGCAAGTTACAGAGTACTGCCATTTATGTAAACTTGTATTTTAAGCTTAAATCTATTCTCAATAAGATGAGGACAACAATTTACTTCAGTATGAGAGAATGAGATCATTACAAGTACACTAAAGTCAGATAAAATGGCAAGAAAGTTTTCAAATATTTCTTGATATTGGCAACTTGTGGAGACTTACTTTGCTAGTCATTACCATCTGGTCAAAATTAAAACAATCAATAATACATTTCTCCTAAAAGAGAAACCCAACTTAGCACAATGCCATGTTGCTGTGTGCATTAAATCAATAGACCTCCTCAGTTTTAATGTAGTTGTTGCAATACTTGAAAGAGAATTTTGAACTGAGTGGTTTTTTAAACCACAGAATCTCACATCCTTCATGATGAGCACAATAGGCTTTTAATGAGCGTTCCTCCCTACAGATAAAGCTCTTGACAAAAATTAAAACACATGAGATTCAGAAAGGTTTTGCAATTAAAAACAAAACATCCCAAACAAAAACAAAAAACCGCACCACACATTTCACATGTAGTTCACAGATAAGCAAGAGGAGAAAAAAAAAAATGGGGAGTGCTTGCCCCCAGCCATTTAACAAGCCAAACAAGCCAAGCACACACTCATGAAAAAAACCCCTTGTTTTAGGGAGCGATTTCAGCCCCTCTGTGCTCAGAAGTACAGTTTGTAGGATCAGTAATCTCTTTTTCAGTAATATTTATTGCTGCCTGTAAGCCCAGAAGCAGGGACCTTTATGCCACCACTTCATAAAGT
The DNA here is from genome assembly GCA_024611175.1 of Megaceryle torquata. Classification (NCBI taxonomy): domain Eukaryota; kingdom Metazoa; phylum Chordata; class Aves; order Coraciiformes; family Cerylidae; genus Megaceryle; species Megaceryle torquata. The sequence goes on from JANIJG010024736.1 coordinate 36,776, forward strand.
GTTGCAAGAGCACTACAGAAAAGGTAACACCACATTCAACAGAGCATCAAGGACAACTAGGGTGAGTAGAATGGGGAAAGGCTTCTCTGATGCACAGGTAGGACAGCTGGGAGTCTCGAGTAGAACATGTTTTGCATGTCATTACCTTCACATTTATCCAAAACCCGAACAGACTCTCCAGGAGAGAGGGTCAAAAGAAACTTTGAGGAAAACTAGTTTATATTTCAGCTTTTAAAAGCAGAACTATGAAAAGCAAAGGAGAGGATTAGTCCCATTCATGATACTGAAGAGAAAGATATGCATGACTAGAATCAAAATGGCTTATGGTGCTCATAAGACAACATCAGACAGTAATAAGACAGGAAAAGGAAGAAATACTCATTTAACTTCTCCACTTTTATGGGTTCTGAATACTTTGGTTGATACTCATCACTGGGTTCATTGTGGGGGATGTCTGAATTTCACATCTGGTTTCAAATTTGCTTTTTATTAAAAAAAATATTGCAGTAGATTACTCCTAATGAAGGAATGCAAATGGAATGCAAATACCACACAGTAGTCTCAGCCATTTAAACCTTTATATCAGAAAGAAACTGAGCCGGGGGGGATGGATGGACATGGACAACACACACAACACCACCACCACAAAAAAAAAACAAAACAACAGTAAGAAAAGCCCTTAAAGTTGTAGAAGTACTTCAGACTCACTCCTAGTAACTTAAAGAAGACTGACTGTCTGTTAATGGCTCAGGTATTTACACACACTCATGAGCACAGAGGTAGAAGAAATGGGAGGATGTAGCAGCTTCTTAGGAAAATCTTCTGTCCTATCAGGCACTACTGGCTTTGCATCTATCCAGACACATGAAGATGCTTTTTTCCCCATAGACCTGGACCTTCCACAAATTGCTTGTGAGGTCTCTAGATGAATACTAAAGCACTTCAGAATCTAATTTTCAGATGAGCTAAAAGAAGGAATCATGATACTATTAAGATAATCCACCATCATCCTGTGGAAAACACCACTGGAGCTAAACCACAAAATGCACCTCCATTCTAGGGATCCTCCTGACCCTTTAGCTGTGGATTCTCAACACAAATTGTGTTCGCACAGAACAACTATCAATTTATCCTTCCCACACTGCATTTGGACTGCGTCTTCACTGCCTCTATTTGACACAGATCTGATGTGCAGCTGAGTCACTTTCCTTCATGTCAGTATGTGCATATCCTACTTTTGATCACCAAGACCTATTTTTGCAGTCTGGAAGCTGGCTGCAGAGAGCAACACTCAAAAACATACTGGTTTTAATGGCATTTTCTTGTATATATTTGTTGAGAGGTTAAGTGCTCATTTTCTCTAGAAAAATAAACTTGAGGTAGAGTTTAAGCATGGCTAAATACCTGCCACACAGTCTTCAAACAGAGGGTGTGAGAAGCCAAATACAATGGTAGGCTGTGAAGAAGCAGAGCTGGGGCAAATGCTTGTAAAGGAAAAACACTTCTGCAGTTCTGTCAGTGGATACATCCAAAACCCACTGCTGGAGACCTATAGTAATGCTTACATAGTTCTCAGCTCCTCTGAGGGAAGTACTTATGTACTAGTCCCAGAGAGCCAAGTGGCAGGAATACAGAAATAGGACACTCCTCTCCGGCAGAAGGCAAGGCTTGGGAAGGAAAAGGCCAGAGAACACCGACTTGTAGCATTTGCCTTTGCAGATTTGAGTTACTGACGCAGCAAAAAGTCCTTCCTGATTTGGGAAGGAGACTTTCTGTATTGACTTTATTCATACTCCAGTGCAATAAAAGACAATGCAGAAGACATGTATTCCACAGGGGATTAGAACACACTCTGGCCCATGTCCTAGGGACTATCAAATAAAGCCCCCTATCATTCATGAGCCTCAAAGCTCATGCTAGCATCTTGCAAGATTAAACACAGAAGGAAAACATGGAATGACTCTGCAGTGGATAAAAGACAATCCTGAATTGCATGGGCAGCAAAAGGACTTCAGAAAGGGGCTGGACTCTTTCTGAAGAAAGTGCTAGAGAATGAAGGGTCACTCTATTCCTCAACTAGGAGGCAAAAAGAACAGCATTGGAGCAACCTCCAGTCACACTACTCTTGTACAACAAGGCTATATTTATTTTCTTTACTCCAGAAAGGTGTACAGCATACAACACATGAGCCACATGGATGTGGTTTCCAGACAAGTGTAATTACCCATCCTTTGTCCTCATACCTCACTGCATCAAAGCTTTCCAAGTCATCAACTAATTTAGCCTACAGATATCAGACTGTCATTAGGAAGAGACCGGCACATTTGTCAAGATAGTACGCTACGTAGGCAAGAGTTCTTCACCATTATTAGCTAAAAACCTAGCAGGTTTCCTGTTAGCACTGAATAAGGTTAATGATGACCACACAGAAAACCTTTGAAATGGTGACAGAATCATGGGCCTCCCAACAGAGGAGAAGAAAAAAAAAAAAAGAAATCTCTTTAAAACTCCTAAGTCAGGAAATTTGATATTGGAAGGGAACAAGCCCAATAAATCAGGTGATAGTTACTAAGTACCTGTGTCAGGATAAAGGGCAAATGAAACTCAAGGCATTATATCCAATGAACTGCAGAGACAGAACCGCATTGCAGGCCAGCCACAAGTGTCTGTGCAAGGTAACTGGACCATCACCTTCACTATGCTGAACCACACTTCAAGCATATTCAACATCTTAATCCCAGAGCACAATGCTGCCCTCATAGTATTATCTTCATCTGGTTATAGATTTGAATGTGCTGTTCCTATACATACTTTCCACTCAATAACTTATATGTGTCCTTTAAAAAGGAAAGGAAAAGATACACGCATTGAATTTGCATTTTTGAAAGCTTATGTAAATGAACATTCATAGAGAGGGCATGAGAGCAATACATCAATTAATAAGGAAAATGTACTGACAGAAAAGCCCTGTTTCAAGAACTTCTGGTTAACCGAGGCCACGTCAGAACACATTTAACCTCTGTCAGTTCCTTTGCTGTTGAGTTCTCCCCAACCACAGCCAGCGCATCTTGGTTTTCTCAGTGTTTAGGTCTGGGACTTTACAAATAGGGGACTGGATGTTTTGGAGTAGTTCAAGCTTTTTTCTTTAGACAGTCTTCCTTATTTAAAGCCTAAAGCATGTGGAAAGAATCATTCCTGGGGCGCCATAACCAAACTCTGTGCAGTGTTGGAGTTCACTAACTACACAGCCAGGCTTTTGAAACAAAACCATGTAACATACTGCAAGTCAGACAAATGTTTTTGGTTTGTTTTTCTTTAAAAGCAGCATGTTTATTTTACACTTGCTTATTTAAAAATATACAGGAATTATACGAAAAATGAAAGCAGTCAGGTACTGTCCAAACGTCAGTTTGAACTGTTCTGGACTGATAACTATTATTTTCACTGAAATTTTAGTGAGTTATTTTACCCTGTATACAGTTTTCTAACTTGCTGGTTAGCTTCATCCTTCACCTCTAAAAAGCTGTCCGGATTCCATGATAAGATTGATGGCAAATTGTTTTATTTGCCATTCCATTTTCTTACAGAATTAGATGAAGCCAAAAGAAAATGTTTGTTTTTTTTTTTTTTGTGAAACTGAATTAGATGCCCAACCCAAAACTCCTCAGTATTTATTCACATATACAGTAGTTCATCAGCTCTAAAAGTCTCAGCTTTATTATGCACTTGTCAGGATAAATGATAATGCCAAGTGGCTGGCAGGATAACGAACAATTGCCATGATAAATGGATCGTCACACAAAGCTATCAGAAATACAGAGATGATGATGAGAGCAACACTTCTAGCTACACCTACAGTTCCTCTTTTGCCATTTTTCCCCATGTGTTGCTCAATTTTCTTCTATCTCAAATTTACTTGGCTGGAACAGAGGTGGAACAGGAAACAAATTGTGGTTAAATTCTCTAGAGATGCAAAGTACAACTCTGCTCCAATCAATGGGTAATTGCACATTCATGCCACAGATGAATTTGTCCTCCCTGCAAACAATTTAGCAAGTATTGTTAATATATTGTTTCACAGTTATTAAATTTGCCCTCTGATGAGCATCTGTTATCTACCATGTTAAGACCACCTCCTTCCTGTTGCTTCACGCACCATACAAAAGAAAGATTGTTACAAGTAGAGAGTGTTGTTTTACTATAGCAGGGTCAAAAGCCATTCCATATTCAGGTACCAAATTCATTTGTATAGTACCACATTCAAGTTGATGAAAGCAGATTTTAACCACAGAGTAGAGAAGTCCATGAGGAGAGGAGTTAACTGAACTCTCAACTTCCTTGACTGTGCAAATATCCAAAAGTGAAGCACTGAAGACCTGAGCTTGGAAAACATCACTTCCATAAACAGCCCTTGTTGATACCAGCACCACAATGAGCAGACAAAGCTATTCAGCTAAGCATCACACACACTTTCAATATTCAGGAAGCTTTAACATCATATTGCATTTGACTTTTTTTCCCCAAACCAAGTAAACTACATTTACAGTTTTTACATTATTTATAGTATAAATATAACCCTAGAGGCTATAGTAAGAGTTGAGGAAGTGGAGAGGGAAGAGGAAGAAAGGAAAAAAAAAAAGAGTTCACCCTCGTACCTGCAGGTACATTAGGTACATTTCAGGCTGAGGCAAGGGTATAAGAAAAAAAAAATTGTAGAATGTCTTGCAGAGACACCTCCCACAAGACCAGGTTGCTCAAAGCCCCATTCAACCTCGTCTTGAACACATCCAGTGTTGCAGCAACCACAGCTTCCATGGCAGCATGTGCCAGTGTCTCACCACCCTCAGAGTCAATTTCTCATCTACATCTACCCTCTTCCAGTTTGAGGCCATTATCCCTCATTCTATCACTACAAGCCCTTGTAAAATGTCCCTCACCAGCTTTCTTACAGTCCCCCTTCAAATACTGAAAGGCCACAATAAGGTCTCCCCAGAGCCTTCTCTCTTCCTGGCTGAAGAACCCCAACTCTCTCAGCCTCTCCTCATAGGAGATGTTCTAGCCCCCTATCATCTGTATGGCTTTTCTCTGGGAGATGAATGGAAAGTGAAAGACCAGCCCAAAAATTCTCCACTGGAATGGGCCATTTCCACCCCCTCCTCCAGTTCACCTTTATGTTATATAGTAACAGGATTTCTAGTATTCACATGAAGTAAATGATGCAAGACATCTACCATCCAACAGATCCGTATTGCCTCCCCTAACTCCTATCAGCTTTTCTGAGCTCCCAAACACTATAAGATTACAGTGAGAGAAAACAGATTCAGGTCAGCAACCCCGAACACAAAAGCTATACTTCAGTATGGGTAATAGTGGGAAAAGCAATTGCCCGTGAATTCTTGGTGAACCAAAAGCAATTAGATTTTACAGAAAAGGAAACAGAAATAAGTTCTCTTTAAAAGGATAGCACACACATCATTTCCCTCACTTCAATACCTTACGAGTGATGCACACTATGAGAATCTCAGAAATGTTTTACAAACAAGAGTAGCCCCTTTTATTCCAGGTGGCCACGAAATAAGCTTGGCCTTTTCAACTTTGGTTGTACTTAGACGTTATCAGAAAGTACCTGAAGAAGCACAAAACCATTTTGAAATAAATGGATCTAAAGTTTAAGTCACAACTTCAGACTTGAAAAGTAGCAAGGCCAGAAAAAAATAACAAGGAAGAGAAAGAAGAATGAACAAGACACTCAAAAAAGAACTGCAAAGAATCACAGGGATAGTGCCTCCAGAGACCATCTCATCCGTAGCTGCCTCTTCCTCTGCAGGAGTGACAAAGCAGAAATGACAGGTGTCTGCCTAGACAAGTAAAAGCTGCACTCTAAGCAGTGCAATTCAGTGCTTCATTATTACTGAGGAAAAAAAGGGGGACACCTAAGAACAGGTCTAAAAAAATACCACACCAGGCTCAGCTTTGAAAGTCAACTCTGGAATTTGACCAACTTTCATAGGTTTTCATATGCCCCACAAAATATACCTTTAACAGGGCCTGTTTTCAGAGAACAGCAAATCTCCTGGTAGAGAAAACAAACAGATTTCCAGTATTCAAATCATTTCATACGTCCACATATAAGAGCACGGCAAGTCATTTTAGGAAGCAACTGCAACCAGGGATGCTGGAAAGTGACAGCAGAGAGTGTCTGAACTGAGCAGAGCTAAAAATCTGCTCCACAGCTCAAGACTAATTGTTGGGGTTTGTACTGGAGAGTTACAATCATTTGAGAGATGCTAGAAAGCCTGCCTGAGTAAGAGAAATTTAAGCCAGAGTAGTTAAAACTTGCTTTGCCCAATTAATGTAGTGACATTTGTATAAAATAAAGGTCCTGACATTTTTGCTTCTACAGTTAACTGCTAGACTGATCATTATCCACAAATAGTACCAGCATTAAGTTCATATCACAGCTTTCAAAGATTAATAAAGAATGCTACAGGTTACATGCTCATATTACCAGTGAAATACCATCAAAACTGCTGGGAGTAAGATAGCAATTTCCCAGTGACACAACAGTGTTCAAAAGGAATTTTTCAAACAGCTGCTGGGACAAATCCCTGTGCTACAGATGACACCACAGGGTCTACACACATGCACAAGCTAGTGCAGATTTGCTTTATAAAGTCTTCTCCTGATGACACACTGGCATGTAAGTAATCTAGTGACAGAGCAGAGGCAGATTTGCCTTCCTAGAGAGTGAAGTCAGAGCAGCAAACAGTTTTTCAGGTATAAAAGGCCTGTCAAACTGAATGGCACCAGTACAGCCAAGTTTGAAACCAGGCATATAATTGATATCAAACTTAGAATTCCCACATCATTTAGAACTGGCTCTTGTTCCAATCTGACTTGGAAAATACTGTCCTGTGGAGGCTGTAGTTTTTAGTCTTAGTTTTTCAAGACTCAAATTCAATTTAGAACTTGAAATTTTCCATTCCATAAAAACTTCAAAACAAACGAAAAAAATATGAATTTCAATGGCATGTCCATTGTGGTAGTCTATTACTGACATGTCATTGAATAAAATAGCAAATAAATTGAAGCTTTAAGGTGCCTTTAGCAGATGTTTAACCTTCTCCCATCCCTCTTCCTCTTCACATTTTAGGCAGGGATAGTGCTCACTTCATAGGACTGCTACAGAAATACAACAAAATCCAATTAGTATTATTTCCATTCTAACTTGTTTGGCCACATGATAATCACAGAAACAATGACGAGCCTGGACTTCTCAGCATTACAAAAGTCACTCATAACAGAACAGAAACATTGTTCTTCAATATGTTCAGCAATTAGATACTGTAGGACTTTTATTTGTGAGTAGTCTCAGTTTTGGGTGGAAACAGAAAAAAATACCACATGCCTGACATATTCGAGGAAGAGCCAGCCAGACAAAAAGACAAACCTCATACTGCAACCTCCCTGGGGAAATCTTTGTTCATTTTAATACTTGTTCAGTCAGCTGTCTCCGTGAATGACAAGGTTTTATCTCTAATGTGAATGGCTTCGAAGGCTACTTGCATTATCCATTCTTCAGCAGCTGCTGCTGAAACCACAGGGTTGCAAACTTATAATTAAATCCAGCTGCCACTACTGTGAGTTCAGTTCTGTCGAAGTGAGCAGTAATGCCTCATGGTTGCTGGCAAGATTGTCTCCTTTTCTAGACAACGTAATTAACTCTTTTGCCCCTTTTAGATGAAATAAACATCAGCGCTGAAGAATGCTGTTAAATGACTGTAAAATAGTATTTATAGAGAAGAATTCTGTTGTAGTCATTACACCTGAGAAAACAGCTTTCTAGGTGGATGATGGCTAACAACAGATTGCTGTTTCCTTAAAAGCATCGAGGGAACACCCAAGGAGACAAGGCACAGGATGGAAAGAAATTCCTGTAGAAAGGAGGTATGGCAGGATCCACATTAACAGATCTACTCTTAAGCCTTAAAGCACAGTTCTAAAATAAAGCAGATAAATATCCAGCCTGAGAGAACTGCAGGCAAAGGCTGGAAAGAAACCCGGAGCAGCTCCATATGCACACTTCCAGAAGCATACTTTCTTCTATGGTCAAAAAGCTGTTCACATCCACATGTTCACAGCAATTAGCCACTTAAATTTGACTTCTAGTCATAATCCTTGAAGTGCTTGAAGCCCAAAAAGGCTCCATTTCCTCACTTTTATAAGAGCCATTGCAACAGCAATACCTCAAAAACATTTAATTGGAGTGAAAGCAATCAGCAACAACAATGCCACCAAAGTAGAAAGCAACAGTCAACTCAGCTTTGTGAGGAGTTATTATTTGTACCTCTTTGGAAATGGATAACAATCCAATCACTTCCAAGGATGGGTGAGGAAGGGCAACAGAAGACATAAGCACCTGACCTCTGACACCAAGGGCAATAAGGTGAAAAAGGGGAGAGCTATCTGTTGAGATGAGAATGAAATGCACAGCAACCACCTCAAAATTCTCTACAAACATCTCAAAATACATCAATAAAGCTTAAAGAAAAAAATCTGCTCAATATTCTACCAAATCAGTTCATCTTGGGGTTATCTAGATGCTTTTAATATATGGGTTGAATACAGAGCTACCAAAGAATTGCGTAAACTGAGTGCTGGCAAAAGTGTCACCACAGCACCATGGGCTTTTTAAAGTCAACTGTATTACTCAACCTAAGTGTCCATGATCTAGCTCTGATACCTCTGCACTGCAGCAGCCAGGCTGGATAGCCAAATAAGTTTGCCCACAGTCAGAGATCAGCAGGATTCATGAAATAGAATCCAAATGTTTCTAGACACTCAAGGTCTGCTCACTCACCTTTTGATGGTGGGTAGGGTGGGAAACATGGACATGCAAGCATCTCTGCACCACCTTCATCTTTGCTGTGGTTTGCTGCCACATTTCCCGAACCAGTATCAAGTAAATAGTAGCAGCTAGAAAACAGGAGGGGTTTTTTGTTTTTGTTGTTTTTGTTTTTTTTTTTTTTACAGCAGGTACAAAGTAAACAACCTTTTGTCCCAAAGACAAAAAGGGGGAATTTACTTTCAAGCAGTTATTCTTAGGTTAATTTACTTCTGACATCTTTGTTTGCTGTTTCACCACTTGCTGTCTGTCTACCTGTCGCTTTGCACTAATGGCTGCGAAGCTCAGGCACTCCCAAAGCGTTTCAGTAAGATGGGCTGATTATTATATCCTGTCATATTTAGGTGAGAGCCAGTCATGATTTTTCAATCAGTGTTTTGCCATTCCCATTTGAAAAAGACAAAGCTTTTAGTCCTCCTACCTTCTTAATAGCTACTTTAAAGGGCTTTTTATCTGTGGAGGTTTGTATCTCACTGATGCTGTAGACAACACTGGCAAAGACTAGGTGTGTGTGAAGAGGGAGGCAAGTACAGAGGGAAGGGCAAAGAAGAATGAAAAGGTTGGAGGAAGCCATACTTTCAGGTTTTGAATCCTTGATCCTTGTAGTCCTTGTAACTCAAATTAATCTCCAAATCAACTGTTATCCATCATTAGAATAAATAATGTCATTTTATCTTAACTAGAACTTTTCCTTGAGAGTCTATAGATGGCTCAGGCCTTCTGCAGCGTTTTGGGCTCTACATTTGTCTTTTGCAAGCCTCTGCACAGAAAAACATTCAGCTCATCTTTCTCAGGGGTTTCTAATTGGCTCCACCTCTGACATTTTATATTTAGGTCCGACACTGCAGCCACAAATTAATACAAACATATGTCTATAATTTCTTATTCAAATCACAATCTATTTTAAGTGTCAGGGTACCTATCTGTTGCCATCAAAGTGCAGAATATAGGACATAGAGTGAAGAAAGGTATAGGAGCATTAGACCAGACACAGAAGCATTATTCAATGTCAGCAGATGACTTTTGATAGACCTACATGTAAGGCTTAACTTATGTTTCTAATGGACAATGTTATAAAAATACCTAAAACAGTTTTCTTTTGATTTTAAAATCTTTAAAGCTCCAATGTGAAGTGTATACGCTACATTAAAGCTGGGGGGGATACAATAAAAGAATCAACCAGCATATATTTGCTTCTCAGATTTAAGGCAATTAGACCACTAAAGTGCTGAAGGTCTCCAACTACTCAGTGAGACCAGAATCTGCCAAAAGGTTACATCTGAAGACTTTACCATAGCTAAAATTTCATTTAAGTTGATGAACTAATTACAGACTGAAAGAATTCCCTTTTTCCTACAAGTAAGACAGAATGAAACTGATTGTTTCTCAGTAGTGTAGGATATTACAGGAAAAAAAAACCAAAAGCAACAATCAATTCAGTTCATTAACTATAAATAACTGCTCTGATTAATATACTAATTTTAAACACCAAAGGCCTATTGGCATATTTTCTCTTGCAAATACTTTTGATCAACCACACAAGATTGCCTAAAGCATTTAGTTTATATAAAATCCTTTACAAACTCAATTTTTATCCAAGTTCGCTCCTGACAAAACATGAATCAAAATCATGTGGTAAAAAAAGCAACCAAAAAATCATCCACCATTTCTAATCACAAGAAACAGGGAAGCATATTAAAGTACTTGCTTGAATAGATTGTAATTATCTAGTACTACTTCTTTGTTACTAAAAGTGACCAAGTGCCAAGCTCTTATGGCAGTCCAAGGGAAGGGCTGGCTTTATGCTGACACCTCCCTCTTTGTCCAAGTAGCTTGATTATTCACAGGAACGAGCTGAACATCCCCATCCTGTTACTGCAGTTAATTCCGACCCTAATATTCTTCCAAACCATGCAAGTATTGTCTGTCTTGACAAATTACACAAGTCATGTTTTGTAATGGATCTGAAATGGTTTTTGAAGTGCCAGGACAGCATATTTTTCATCATTCATACCTTCCTCTCCAGGTTTTTATCTGAACAGCATTATTTTAGTTGCCTCTGTGCTTACAGGCTCTCTGGAATTTTTGCTCCATCAAGGAAGCTTTAAGTGCTGCCAAGCTTTTATATTGCTTGTGGAAGGGCCACAACTGGATTTGTAGATCTTGTGATGCTTCACAGCCCTCACCCAAGGCAGAAACAGACAGTTCTGCAACAGTGGATTCCAAGGTCACCAAGAAGCAGCTTGCACAAGCAGCATCAAGATGAAGGCAGCGGTGACAGCAGGACACCAATGCAGCCCTGACAACTGCAAGCTGACAGAGGCTGATGATACACAGAGGATTACACTGAGTGATAAAAGGCTGTGTTTGATACAAACTCACCTGATGCTAGCGTGCTACAAACAATAACATCAAGGAAGTTGAAAAGATGCAAGGTAAGAGGACAAAGAGTAATAACTGAAGCAGTACCTTCGTAAGAAACAGGGTACTGAGAGAAGTTTGAAAGATCATCCTTATTTTGGACTGAGCAAGTTTCTAGCTCTCCTTCTGGGGTGGCTCTCTCACCTACAGGACCACGCTACACAAGCTAAGCATCCTACTTGCTAAGCTCTACAAAGACACATCTAGCAGTTTTAGGAAGGTCAAAGTTGTTTAAGCCAACTGAAATAGGACTTTAAATCCCAAACCATCTCAAATAATGCATGTTGGGCAGTAGAACATTAAGACTGAATAAAATTCACCTCAAATAGTTTTAAAGGAACAACGAGATCTTCAGTGTTGGGGAGAAGTACAGTAAAGCACCACCATGTGAAACTAGCTCACGCTGCTCATCTCTCCTGGGCGATTCACATAACAGAAAGGAAGTGCCAGGATCTACTCAGCTTCTGATGAAACACATCAGCACACCTTGTTAGCTGTGTTTGCTGTTTAAGATACACTCAGTGTTTTCAAATTTCGCTGCTTGGAAGGGTTTTGAATACTCCAGTACAACAGCACTGTTATTACTTTGACAAGAGCTAAAAAAGATGTTCATTACCACAGTCCCTAATGCAGGCACAAGCAGTTGCACAGCTTTGAAGTGCTTCAACATATTCCAAACCAACAGGATGCTCTCAAGCTGTCAAAAACTCACACATCACTAGTGCTCCTTTCCTGCCATATAAAGGACCAAAAGCATCTACACCTTCGTATTTGCTGTCAGCCACTGCTTCTTAATCACAAGAACAGAACAGTAGAGTAGCCAAAGAAAAAGGTACAGGATTGACGGATCATTTTTCCTGAGAGTTGAAAAGGACCAGAGGAAGAACAGATGAGCAGGTCCCACTAGGAGTAGAAGGTGAGGACAAGGTTTCTTTCTACAAGAAGAGAGGTACCTTTATCCCAAGCAGCCTAATCAGTCATCTCTGCTTCCCTTGACACAACTGGTTCACTAGCAGTTCACTGGTCATTTGGAGCAGGAGAATGACTGAGGTAGGGTAAGGGAAAAAAAGGCCTGAAAACCTTTAAGAGGTTATGTGCATTAAACTACAGCAATCAGTGTAAATTACCTTTGTGCCACCTTTCCATTCTCTCCATGGGCTAATAAAGAAATATCATGTTAAAAATGTTGTCTTTGGTAAAACTGCATGGGACTCATAGCCAAATATATGAAAACAAAATACAAGGACCCCTGGCAACAGTGAGGGCCTTGCTATCAGCAGCACTGCATAAGCATGTTGGAGAATTAATCTACCCTCACAAAAACTCAAGCATTATCTAGTTCCACTGGGAAACCAAGATCTGTGAAAAACTAAAGACAGGTCTATGGGTAACAGATCTACTGGAATTCTAATCTTGCCGTTTGGTATTTCAAGGGACCTACAAGGAATGAAGATTTGTAGCACTGTCTCAGATACATGCTGCCCTATAAGGCTTGTCTAGGTCTTCAGTCTCAAAGAAGAAGAAATATACTTCTCTACAAAAGACCAGAATGGCAGGCAGGACATTAATCAGAAGTTTTATCGCATCATTCTCTTCAAGAAGAGATTTCCTAGAGGAAAATGGAAGAAAATTCTTTTTCACAATGAATTAGAGTATATTTTTAGTTGCTAGAAGATACACCAGAATTCACGCTGTTTTAATCGATGGTTTCAAAAAAAAAGAAAAATACAACAAAACACCTTTGTTCTGGAAACTCTGAAATGCCTGGACTAAGAGGTGCTGACATTTTTGTTTACTGGAATCTTTATATAGTTCAATATCTTAATAGTGTGTGACCAGAGCTAAGGAAGAGATTGACAGCTAGTCAATGAACTGATGAATATCTATCTCATAAGCATTTTAGCTACCCATGCAGTGTGCATTTTGCCTTTATATACACATTCCAATGCTATTATCTTACGCTTAATTACTTAGGTCTCAAAGCACTTTACAAAGGAATGAGCTATCATTATCAGCATTTCATATACAAAGAAATTGAGGCATAGTGGTATATAATTTGCTCAAAGTTATTGAGCTAATATCCAAGGTCAGTGGCAGGTAAAAAAACCCCAAAGCTCTTATCTCAAATATCAGGCGATCACTGTATTCAGTAGACCACACTGCCTCTCAAGATGTGGCGAATGTTTCCCCAAGCACGCAATCTTTAGTAATCTACATCAGGCAGTGTAAAAGAATTTACAATTCCACCTGCGTCACAGCAAACATTACAGTGTAAAATTTAAATACATTGACACCTAATCTGTTAAACACTGGAATACTGTGTTCAGCTTTCTTCAAGTGATTAAGCTGAGATGACAAATGTCATGTCATTGTAAGATGACTTTCCTGACAAGTCTGCCCTGGCCATTCCTCACCTACTTTTAAACATCTTCTGACTACATCCATCGTCTCAGATGCTCAGTTGTAGTTACTCTTTCCTAATGATAGTAGCCTCTTGAAAAACCTGTGTAATGCTGGGAGTATTTCACTCATGAGATCATAAACTCTGTTCAGTTCTCATTCCTGCTTTTCCTTCAGTATTAAACCAGCAGGAGGGACTTAGTAAAACTATCAGCTACTTGGGGTTTGATGACAAAATGTTTAAACTGTCAAAATTAACCCCTCATTTTGTACTGAATTATGTTTATGCACCCAAGGAGTAAAATAAAGTTACCCTTGTTTGTAGAATTTGGAATGCATTCCCTCATTGCATGTCCAAGTACAGGTCCCAGGACTGAATTAAACAAGCAAAATGAAATTAATTTATTTCCATGTCCAGCTCAGGTGGCTAGCAGGCCTTGAACAAGATTACCACGACAACTAGAGAATAACAATGAAACCAGCACTGCAGCAGTTTATTCTTGGTGCTGGGTTTTACCATTTCTATTTTTTGTTACACATCTTCCCTCCCTTTCCACGGGGCCCAAGGGAACTAGGAATCTCAACTTCCAAACAAGTTAAAAAATAGAAATACAGCTTGCAAGTTTACACTGTAATTGATATGAGTCTATTATTACAAGATAAATTGCAGCAGACAATGAAAGAGACAGCTCAATCTGTTACTGAAGCCTTGTAATGGCTATATGAAGATCTCGACCATTTCACTCATAAATCTTTCTAAATTTTTATAGCTGCATGTGTGGGTAAAATAACAAAACTACAGAGCGAAGCATACGAGAGGTGCAGTAATGCACTTTAGTCACGATTACAGAAATCTTGTTACAGAAATCATAAGCCTTTCAGCATCTAATCAGAAATAACTTAGCGCTATAGGCTGCTAAAACACCACATGATATCTTTAAAAAGTCATTAGATGAGATCATGTTAATTGTGAATACTCATCTCTGCTACCGATCACTATGATGCACTGTCAAGGATGACTTATGACAGCCCAATCTGTCACCAAGTTTCTGCAGGACAGACCAGAACAAAGCATGTAGCAACTTGATTTCCAGAAGGCTGACCTACTTAGTAACTTAAAGGCGAATACAAACTCCCACAGGAAAAGCCAGATTAGATGTTTGAGATGTATGTTCCCATTTATTTTTTTAGAGTAACTGGTTTTGATATTATTATAATAATAATTTCTTATGTATTGTCTGTGGATTGTAGCACCCAGCAGGGAGATCACAGGAGCCACTGCACTTCAGAATTAGCTGTCAACACTGAATGACAGAAACAGAAAGATGATAAGCAGAGAGGTGGGGGGGGGGTATAAAATGGGATACATGCAGCAATTCTCCTCAAATGAGTGCAAGTACAGCTATAAATGCCCATGGCTCCTCCAGTCAGAAGACTGCCAGGAAACCATAAAAAAAAAAAATCACAAGTAACAGAGACTAAGATTACAACCAAAGATGCCCAAGAGCCAGCATTTTGCCAGTAGTTTGTGGTCTCCTATCCAGTTAGAGCCTGCCTTTCCCTGTAAAGCCCTTTGGAGGGATAATGGAACACTTCTGCCAAAAAGACAGTTGAGGGGTGCAGTCTCAAGGTCCAAAGACATGCCTCTGTACAAAGACAGTCCCCTTTGACAGCTTCACGCATCACAGGCTTATCTTTTCCATTAAGATTTTAAAGCACACGTTCCAAAACCCATAAACTGTGGTTTTTCTGGCACTCATCTGTTCCACTGAACCCTGAAAGCAAAAGATGGTGGTAGAAGAGACTCTTTGCTTCAGGTTATGTGCTGGGAGGAAACCAGTTTGTTTTACAGTAAGGCTGCGCAGGCAAGTAAGGAGGAGGGGACAGACTAAACCTGATGATCATTTAAAACCACAAGATATTACCACTAAGTAATGCAGTCACATTAAATTCAAGCTACTTGAAAGGAGTAATATTCCAACATCAGACTGAAAACTAGAGGCTACAGCTGCCAGTTCCACAGCACATGTTCTTTAGTTTTGCTTGCAATAAATATGATAGAAACCTCCTAAGTACCAGACTGGAGATGTCTGCCATGGTTAAGGGGCCTTACGCTCTAAATTACCTTGCTTTTGTTTGGCAGGTGAATGGTCCATAACGTTCTGTCTGAAAGGAGGTTTTTTTTTCCCCTTCAGAATTTAATTTATAAACTCGCTCCTGCCAAACTGTGATAGTGGCTACTGTATAAACTTGAAAATGATGACTCCTGAAATTCCATTCAAACCTTAGAAATCAATAGAAAGCAGACAAACCACCAAGATAAAGGTTCCACCCAAGTGCAAAGAGCAAGAACTGCAGGATACCTCACATTGTTTTCAGTGTCTGCAGTCACCAACCTGTGAAATAGAGACCACACAATCTCATTCCAGTTTGAGGGTCCGACCGGGGCTATCCACATACTGTAGCCATGTAATCTGCCTGTTGGAAATGCTTTAGTGCTGTAGGTATTGCCAAGCAGCAGAAGGAGACTCAGAAGACAGTTCAAAAATCTGCTGAGATTTGTATTGCATTTGGTGAAAGATCCTGACCCTGCTTACCTTGAAGCAGCAGCTCTACGGTAAGTCAATAACAAAGCTACCTGTATTTGTGTCACTCTGGTTCTTATCATTTTACCAATATAAACTTGAAAGAAATACACAAATACAGCATCTCCTTTGGAGTCTGCTTAGCAGAACTAATATTGTCTGAAGGCAGATATTGGCACACCACGGTCTGACATCAGCAGAAGTTTCATTGTTAAGAACTCTAAATTTTATTTCAGACTTGCTTATAAATGAAAAATGTTATCTCTGACCAGGCGTCAACATAAACAACCCTGTTGCAACAATTGCTGACTCTTTGCATTTCCCACTTACCGCGCTTGCTGCAACTCCAGCTGCTTTATTACTTTCAACTGGGGGAGGCTCCTACCCACACAGCCACAGCTGCTTCGGTGCAGTGGGCCCACACAAGACCCAGTCTATCACACAAGCCTTAGGGGAGCTCAGAGATCAGAATATGACAGAGGTTATGAAGGAAGCACAACACAAGCCCTGTGTCGAGGACAGAGCTGAGCTTTTCAGCTTTTAAAGGCATTATTGTAAACAGTTGTTTCATTCCTCCTCAGTTAACCTTCATGACAGACAAGCCAGGTGAGGATGTGAAAGTATTAGAATTCCAAAGTGGAAAAACCTAAATATTCAAAAATCTGCCTTTCTTTGAACGAAACACAATGTGCTTCAGTTGAAAAGGAAATTATAATTTGCCTAATACAAAAGAAATCCTTTGTCCCAATCACAGCCTGCTCTGAAGAAATGACTCCCCCCCACCCCTCCTTGAGCAGTGAAATGGATGCACAGTTTTATAATTTTGGAGAACTTTACACAGTATGTGATGGTCTTATTGCACAGAAATTACATGACAACCCAGTGTGAGTTTCAGATTGTGAAACAGTGTATAAGAGAAAAAGATTCCCATTGAGACTGGGCAATAGTCTAAGTTGCATTGAATTTTGTCTATAATATGTCTGAACACAGTTCAGGAAATGCAAGATCCATGCATAAATTATATATAAAACCAACCTTCCTTCTTTCAGATGCACCAAAAGAAATCCCATGAATAAATACTTTGGTTCATTTGCTACCTTCTTCACCTGCTTTCCAGCCTGTTTTGACTCAGGATTTATTCTCCCAAGGGTAAAAGTGATGCCGAGACACTCAGCAAGCGTGCCAGGAGAATGTGCAAGTCCAGAAGCTGTAGAAAGACATTCCACTGGACACCACTGCTGATATTCAATGGCATTATTCAGAAACTCATGCAGTATCAACAGACTTAAATTTTCATCTTAATTCCTTAAAATTCAACACCAAAGGAGGCAAATTCTGGAAAATTAGTAAGTGACCAAACTAATCAATTGGAGTGCAGCAAAAACTTTTGAAGTGAATGCTAATAAAATATTCATGTTGTAACAGATATTGTTAAACATGCATTTTATCCGAACACCAGATGCCCTTGAGACAATCCACATTTGACTCACCATACTGGCAGCGAGGACCCTGAAATCCTGCAGGACAGCGGCACACCTGGGATCCCGCTTCAGAACATTTCCCTCCATTGAAGCAAGTGCCAACAGTGCACAGCACTAGGACACAGAGAATGAAACAGGGGGTTGTTAGTTTTGTGCCAAGGATCCTCCAGAATTGTCTCTCCCTGTCAGAGCCCTGCTGTAACAGGAGCTTCCAAATAAGAAGAAATCCAGGATTTGATTTAAGTGGAAAGGTTTAGACTGCAATACAACTTGTTATCACTAACTTACTACATTGATATAAATAAATTTAACTTGAATAAAAATACAATTAAGATAATACAGTTCAACTTGAAGATGCTTCAGAAGCAGAAGACAGTTTCTTCAGACTCAAAGCACTGAATCCAGAAAGAAAGAAGTTATGAACTGCTAGAGAATAATGCAGCAATGGTTAAGAAACACTGGCATACTAAAATATGTTCTGTATGTCCAAGGGAATTACAATACTTCCCTTCCTCCAATGCAGAGCATTACTTATTTACAATAAGTTAAATTCCACATACTTGAGCCAAACTTGAAAAGAGTATCAAATATAAGAGTGTAATTCAACCACTTTGGTGCCTTAAAGAATTCAAAGCAATTCTGCATGCTCTTTTGGGAAGAAAATAATTTTGTTGCCATCGGTGTTCAAACACATTAAATTCTTTTACACCAGAGATTAATACAGGTTGTAAACATATACTTGACTTCTTACAACTAAGCAGGTGCACATTAAAGATGTAGATTTAGGCTGAAACTAACAGTAATATCTCTCAGGCTTGTTTGTTTTTTAAATACAAAGAGACAATCATAGCAGCAAACTCTCTGAATGCAGCCCTCAAGTTGGTACAAAGATTAGAAAATGCACGGGAACAGCTGCTAACTTTCATACAGAAAATACAATTAACTGACAAAACAGTAACAAAACTAAACACTAAGTAGATTGCTATCTTCCATTCACATCTCATTAACAGTGGCTAAAGTGCTTCCTTATCATTTAAATTATCACAACTAGGAATTACTGATAGGAATGGGTTCTCAGGTGGAGAACCGCAGGGCAGAAACACAATTGCTTCAATGGCAACAGCAGCAGAGAAAAAGCCAAGACCCATCAGACTCTGCAACGAGCACTATGTCCAAGTAACGAGTGCCTTGCAGCAGATTTCATTGCTCATCTGTATAAGAGCAATAAATTTGGTTGGGCTGTTAAATCCAGGCTAGCACAAACCCTCTACAACAATGATAGTCAGAAATTCCATTTCTACTGTTTCAATTAAAATTAGAGACACTCACTACTTACACACGACAGCCTTTGTCTTTAGAAAAGACATTTCTTTCCCTGTCAATAGAACTGGAAATCCCAACTAGTCAAATCCCAACTAGTCAAATCCCAACTAGTCAAATCCCAACTAGTCAAATCCCAACTAGTCAAATCCCAACTAGTCAA